>OZ038384.1:85219470-85329688 GCA_964036045.1 Eutreptiella sp. 'Long Island Sound 2002'
GCAGACCTCCCCCCCACACACACATGGCCGCGCTGGGACGGAAGTTTCTTTACCCCCTGCCAAACAGAGGCTCTGGCCAAGGGGAGGGCTGCATGCCGAAGGGGGGGGGGGGGGAGGGCATGCCACATCCCGCACAGCCCCAACACACCAACCACTGGGCTCCGCAAACGCGGAAACAACACCAGCAGGAGCACCGACCGCAGCGGCCGACAGAAAGCGGCGACCCGACGCAACATGCGACGGGAAGAACGGGTGACTGTCCAGGGCCCTGTAAAGAAACAATGTCACAACGGAATGCCACACAGGGGGGGGGGGGGCGCCTCTCTTTCACCAGCCGTCATGCACGGAGGTCCAGGTGCGGGCACCCCCCCCCCCTCAGACAGGCAACCCGCAGACCCATGCAGGCCTTCCTCTATAATATGGCGACCCCCCCCCCACACACACAAACACACACTTACTGACCCACACGTCACATCCACTTGCATCGTCTTCCATTACCGCTCTTTTTCAAGCTATGCGCCTTTGAGTGGTTGCAATTCATGGGGGTTGGCCGTCCCCGAAACGAAATTGTACACTGCCGGGGGTTATTCGAAGCTTGACCGACTCCAACGCGGGGCTCAAAAAATGATAAATGGATCAAATTAGCAGCGCCGGAAGACCCTGAACACGGCAGGCTTGGTGCCCTTCCTGCTGCTGCTGCTGTTCCTGTTCCCTGAGACGTAATGACCAGCCCCCCCCCCTCCGTCTTCAGACGCTTCCTGCGGATCAGTGACTTGCCCTCGCCTTGAAGATTGCTCCGTGGTATCGGTTGGGAAAAGGGGTGTTTAGTACGGCGGTGGGTGCAAGGACCACCCTTGGGGGGTTCAATGATGGGGGGGGGGGGGGGCTAATTACAATGAGCTAAGCGAAGGTGCAGGTGGAACCTTTGGTAGACTTAACCATGTTGAACGGGTCATGTCTGCGAAGGGTTCTCCCTGCTCTCGACGCCATTCTGTTGTTCTTGAGGCAAATTTCAGCGGAGCTGCCTGCCCCCCCGGAGACGGGCAACAGCCCGTTTCTGGGACGGCCGGGCCCGGTCCTTGTCTGCGACACCCCCAGCCCCCCCCCCCCCCCCCCCCCCCCGAGTTTTGAAAGATAGCGGTGCAGGGGCCATGGCGCCAATGGCGCCAAATTTTTTGTCCCATGCTGAGTTGAAGGGGGTACTATGCCTTTGGTCCTTCAGACCCTTAAGACTTTCTTCTGACAAGAAATCGCTATTATCGCATACATACCTCTACACCCCCATGTCCCCAGACACACACACCCCCTTGAGGTATGCATGTGGTAGTAGTGGGTTGCGCGCAGCCCCCGCCCCCCCCCCAGCCCAGCCGAGCTGCCAATACCCCCCTCCCACCCTCCCGCTGACCTCCCCCCCCCCCCGGCAAGTTTTGACAGATCGCTGGGGGGGGGGGGGTGTCGCATCAGGACCATTTGTAGTCGCCCCCCGGGGCCAACCCCCGCAGTCGTCAAACAGGACAAGTCATCCGGGGCTCCGTTGACACAACCAAAACACGTTCGGGCCCACAGAGGGTCCGAATGAGCAGTGGCGAGAGGCCAATAGGCGCCGCCAGAGGCACACAACCGAATACCGAGGCCTTGTGCCAAACCCCCCCCCCCCCCAATTGCCCGCACGGGATCCCGGATGACAGAGGCGGCGGCAGCAGCCGCGAGGGCAGCCCCACATCTGCGGCCCTGACCCGCGCGTCCCTGTGTTATCGCAGGTGGCGGACGAGCCCCAGAAACGCTGCTTCCACCGCCGGGAGCGGCCGCAGCTGCTTGTGGAGGAAGGTCTGCCCGTCCCGCGTGCGGCCCGCAGCCGTTGCCTTCGCCAGGGCGGACGGCCGTTCCGTGTGTTCGGGGGGTGTGCCCGGGGCGCGGGGGTGAGGGGGGCTGCCCGGGGGGAAGGCGCGGCCCCGGTACCGCACCGCCCGGCGGCGAGGAAGGCGCGCCGCAGACGGTCCCGGCGCCGTCGTCGTGCGGGGGCGCGCGCGCGGCCGCTGCCGCGCGCACGCGTCGGTGGTGTGCCACCGTGGCCGTGTACGTGGCGTGCACCTCCGCTGCCGAGGGGCTGGCGCTCTAGTCCTGTGCGTGGAGTGAGACGGGAGGACATGAGTGAGTTGCGGGGCGTCGTCCGGGGGGGGGGTCGTGGATTGAGGTGTGCAATGTCCCGCAATTGCTCGCAGTTTTCCGCAAACTTCCGCAATGTTCCGCAATATCTGTTTTATCGTCCACCTTGCGTGCTTGACTGCACAGCCGACTTCGGGTGGCGATGTGGAGCGCTTTTTCTCACAGTGTGGCACTAGTTCCAAGCGGCAGCACAAATTAGATGACAATGTCCCCCTGCCATCGGTTCATGCTCCAATTCCAATGGGATATGGAGGGTCGAGAGCC
Source organism: Eutreptiella sp. 'Long Island Sound 2002' (assembly GCA_964036045.1). NCBI lineage: Eukaryota > Euglenozoa > Euglenophyceae > Eutreptiales > Eutreptiaceae > Eutreptiella > Eutreptiella sp. 'Long Island Sound 2002'. Next base: position 85,221,901 of record OZ038384.1, read on the forward strand.
TCCGGTGATGGTGATACCTGTGGACCATGTTCGAAGAGACACAGAATCATTCGGAGCCACCCGTGCAGATGTGTTGCTCGTTGAGGCCCCGGGAGGGTTGGGTACGGCACCGCAAAGGGCACGTTGAGCCAGTGTTCCCACAATTTTCCGCAATTTTTTCGCGAGTTTCCGCAACTGGATTTGACGCTCCCTGACCGCAATCCCCCCCCCACCCCCCGCGCGCGCGCCTTCGTCCGAACGCCCACATATTCCACCGCACGCGCCCCCCCGCGCGCGCGCCTTCGTCCGAACGCCCACATATTCCACCGCACGCGCCCCCCGCGCGCACGCGCATTGCAGGGGTGGTGACCGCGCTTTGCACGGCCGTCGAGGAGACGGACGACGAGTTGGAGACCCGGAAGGCGGTGCTGAAGCAGCAGCGCCAGTTCACGGACCGCACTTGGGGAAGGCGGCAGTACACCTTGTGCACGGCGGTGGGCCGACGTGGGGGGGATTGAGGAGGACCTCGGCCCCAGAGCGCCGGGCCGCCGGAGCGCAGGTGGGCGACCGATGGTCTGGACTGTGGTGCACCTCCGCAGAGTTCCACTTCACAACTCAGCACCGGTGCGGCGGGGGTTTGGGGGTTTGGGGGGGGGGGTCCCAGACCACCCCCCCCCCCCTCAGAGACCCCCAGCCCCCCCCCCCCAGAATTCCACGTTACAACTCAGCACAAGTGGGGGGGGGGGGGGTCCCAGACCACCCCCCCACCCCCCCTCGGAACCCGCCCCCCGTCCCTTCCCCTTTTAAGTGATTGGGCCAAGTTTTGCTCGCCAATGAAAAATTTTCTCTAGCGCCTTCAGCGCCAGTCAGTTTAGGCCCAAAAAAAATTAGTCTCTCTTACTTCGGACCAGTAGGGGGGGGGGGGGATAACCCGCCTGCCTTTTTAGTGGCACTCTGCACCGCAGGCAATTTGGTGTCCGTCCGTCAGTGGGGCCGTGCCAAGCCTCAGGGATGAGCGGTGCAGGGCAGCTTTCGGGGCTTCAGCAGCAGGACGGCGGCGTTGTAGCTGATGGGCTTGTGCCGCAGAATGGCCTCCACCCCACAGTCCCTCACAAGTGGGGCCGATGTCTGCGACTCGTGTATTGACGGAGCACTGCAATCTGAACCGCGTGCAGAAACGCCGGCCATGTTGGGTACGGGGGCCGTTTCTGTCACGTGCTTCACGGGTTCGCCACGGCACAGAGAAGACGCACGGGTTGAGTCTGGGTTGAGGCACAGTGCGCTTGCAGTGTTTCTGCGGGCACACACGGCGTACAGGGGGGGGGGGGAATTCCGCGGGGGGATTTTTCCGCGGGGAAAATTCCGTATTTCAATTTGGTGCGGAATTTTCCCCTCATTTTTCGAGGGGAGGTGCGGAATTTTCCCCGTGCGGAATTTTGTCCATGTAAGCCACCGTACCACCGTATGCCTTGTGCTTCGCCGCGCGCTCCCATTTGTTTTGTTCCCGCTCTTCTGCAGTTGTTGTCAACCAACAGGGAAGGGGGGGCAGGAAGTCGAATAATTTGTGAATGGCGGGCCACGCCATCTACAGAGGTGATCTCAGGCACAATGGTCATTGCCTTCTCCCAGGATCTTTTGGGGATCGCAATCCCAGGATCCCTCTTGCTTCCAATGCACTGAAGATTTGGGAGGTGCGGAATTTTCCCCTTGATTTTTTGGACAGGTGCGGAATTTTCCCCTGCGGAAAAATCCCCGTACAGAATTTCCCCCCCCCCTGTACATTGGGGCTGATGCGTGACAAGAATGATGCGAGCCCTCCGAAGTGGGAATGCAACAACCCGAAAAAACTGCTCTCTCGCGCTTCAGAGGACTAAAACACAGGTGGTCCCGGATACAACGAACCAAAAACTGGGCATAAACCCCCCCCAAAACAGAATCCTGCACAGGGGTTTTGGGGGGTTTGTGTGGGGGGACGGTGGGGGGGCTGGTTTGCCGCCCCAATACAAGATTCATTCAGTGGAGCTGCAGCACTGCAAAATGCGGGACAGAATTGTCCAAACCTGTATCCCACCTTGAAGCAACACCCTACCCTTGCCCACTGCTCAACTGCTGCATTTTGATTGCCTCACAAGCGGAAACCCGTCCACACCCAAGTGGTCGTGGGTACTTTGGTGGCATAAAACCACCCTGGTGTGGTTGTATCGTCCCAAAGGTTTTAACAAGGGGGGGGGTTTATTTCCCAACAGGGGTGGTTGTATCCCCGCTAAAAGTGGGCATAAAACCGCCCGGGGGGGTTTTAAGGCTGGTTTTGTCCCCCATTTAGGGGTGGTTTTATGCCGGGGACCACACACCCCAGGCACCGCATAGCGACACAAATACAAACAAGCAACCAATGCAAGTCACGCAGCGCTTTATCAAATGACCACAATTCTGCAGAGTACAGATCACAGTGCCACGCAGTTTCCTCGCCAGCTCATCCTCTGCCTCACCTCCTGACCCCATCCGCACAAATGTTCTTGACCTCCACTCATCCGACAGCAAATCAGGCCAAGAGCAGCATTGCACATCGGCGCATGCGCTGCGACTGTCATGTATTGTGCTGTTTCTTGCCTGGACCCGATCATCTGTGTGGGGTGTTGGCCGGGCCTGACATGTTGCTTGTGTTGGAAGGACACAGTGCCATCCCCTGACCATGAAGCCCATACCCATCCGTTGCTTTGATAGTCACAGCACTTCCAAAACCCTGCATTTCGAGGGGCCCTAGGCCCCGGTTTTAGCCCAAAAACCTCTGTGCCCACTTCAGAGTGTTTGGGTTGTTCGTGAAAGAGCATCAGGTTCAGGCCTTCTCACTTTTGACTGGCCTTCTTTGGCACCCTCTGTTTGTTGGCCCATGGTGTCATAACTGCTATTAAACAGGAGAAACCCGAGGAATTTTGAGTATTTTTCCAAATTGTGCTACTTTTAGCCTATAGATGTAGCACCCCATGAGGGCTGGAACCCGTACCAATGGTGCCCCGGATGCTTTTTAGTCGGGTACAGTGTTTTCTGGTTGTTGAAACCACTTTTTGTAAAAGGACAATCGAGCATGTCAAGCTGATTCAGTGGTTGTGATTCAAGAGTGTGTTTGCTTCTGTGGTGAAGGCCTCCTTTTTCATGTTCTCATTTTCTGTAATTTTTTTTCTGGTTTTTGTTGTCCCAAGTGCAATTTCAGCATCTGTGAATATCAGTCACAAAGGGCAAAATGTTTCTGTACTGTCTATATACAGTCCGACCAAGGTTGTTCTCTATTGGTTTTTGAAAAGATCCAATGCCCCAAACAGGCAGACGTTATCACAAAGGATCACAAACAAGCCCACATTTATACTGTAGACAAATTCAAATGGTGTCAAAATTTTCCAAACGTTTTTTTGCCATTTCAGTATTTGTGGTGGGTAGTTTCACCCCCATTATTGGTAGTGGTGGAGAGGTTAACATTTTTTTAGAGGTGGGTGTTTGCTCTAGGAGGGGATTTAATCGCCCCTGCAATATGAGGACCTTGATGTATTGCCTACCCCAATTTGACAGGGGTGATAGAACCAGGATTGGCTAGCAAGACACATGCTTTATTCAATGCAAAAAGAAGTTGCCTAGCAATTTTGCTTCTTCCCCGCTCAGGAACCCGATGCAGCATGAGGTATTTAGCCACAACATTCTTGTCCATTTGGGTATGCCGATACACGTGAGTATGCAGCTGCTTTCACCACCTTGGGGGCCAATACAAAAAGGGTTGTGTAAGCACATCCTCCCCACTCTTGGGACACCGTTGCGGCAAGGGTTATGTAGCTATTTTGATGCTTTGTTGCTATGGTACATCACATACCCACAAAAGTGCTCCTTGCTGTGGGACATCAAGTGATGGGAGTGATGGAGCCACATTTTTCTTGACCATTTGTGTAAAGCAATTTGCAAATTTTTTTCTTTGGGCATGAAGCGCACCAATGGGTAGGGTGAGGGTGATCATGTTCGAGGGCGTAGGCACAAATGTTGCTGAAACCAAAAATGTCCATTTCTCAGAGGTGTAGCCCAGCCCTACAGATGTGCTTGAGGGGTTCACAGACAAAGGGGGGAGTCAAAAGTTGGCCATCGCTTATTGGCCCCGAGGCGGGGCACTAGGGCCCCAACTAGCCACTTTGACCATTCCAATCGAAAAAAATTTTAATGTAAAATGAAATAAGGAAGATTGCAATTGAAGGCCCATGTTCGGTACAAAGTTTTTTTTTGTCGTCTTAAAGCGGTAGACCGCCCATGCCACACCCAATTGGTAGGTGGAGAACAATTCTACAGGTTGCTACCCGTTGGTTCACAAAGCCTATATCTATCGCACAATGGGGAACGATATTGTGCTGAAAGATTTCTACTCCTTCTTTGTCGTGCTGTCACTTGTATTTATCCGGTGGACCTGCAGGGTTTTGACAAGTGTTTGGAAAGCTACATATTTTCAAAATTGTTTAGGGTGAGTCCCCAATACACCAACATGGAACAAAAGTAGTTGCCATGGGGTTGTAACATTTCGAATTTACAGCGCATCTTTTTTTGAGGTCACAATTCTAAGGGGGGCTAGGGGACAAACATTATGAACATTCCATTTTTTGCAAATTTGTGGTAAAAGAAATTTTGCGCGTTGGTTAGATGTTTTTCAGTTAGGTTACGCAAAGCGAGCCTGGCGACCATGCAGCTTATGCAATTTGTAACCAAACCGCAAAGAGCCCGTTACTGTTGTGGCTAGCGAAAGTGAAAAAGGTGCTTTCAAGGTTCAAGGTCTCCTAGTTGACTTTGGAGAAAAGATAAAGGACTCAAAAAATACTACCTTTGCAACCGTATTCAACATTGAAAACCGTTACAACGGGCCAACGCCTTCCATTGTACATCACCCATGTTCACCTTATGGGGTGCGGGAATCGGACAAAGTCAAAGTTGGCTCAACTTCAACTAAGCAAACCTATAGAAAACTGGTTGCGCTCGTAATATGGTCTTGTTGTTTGGGATTTTGATCAACCATGAGCTATTTTTGACCGAATCTTAACCTACTTGTATTTGATATGTTCGATGTTTCGACGTTCGAGAAATCGCTTTTGAGCTATGAAAAAGTTGTAAAAAGCATTCGTTTCTCTCGCCTTAGGTCAAGTCTTGGCATCTCTATCTGAGCTAAAGGTCCCCAATACTGTAGGCCGTAGTTGTTAGGAACACCTTATAAATGCATGTGGTGCCTTCAATTTTGGACTTTTTTGGCTTTCTATATTCGACGCCACTGTCAATTTCAGTGCATGTTGCTGCATTGAGAAGCTTAAGTAAACATGTGGTACCCCACATCCCGAAGATGGGCAGGATTCCAAGCGTTGTAGTAGCATGCTCGCTGTCAAACGAGATATGATGTCGCTTGTACAGACAACTTAAACTGGGCCCATGTGATCTCAATCGCCCGCCTATAGACTCCTACCCCTGAGGACTAAACTATTGATAGCTCAGCATAGGCCATTTCAAAAAATGCATCTTTGTTTACTTTTTGGTGGCACAAAGAACTTTGGACGATGGCCATGCGCATCGTAGTCATCTTCAGCGTAGGCAAAAGCTCAGGGCTTCTTGATGCTTCTCTAAATAGACATAAACCTTTGTTCCACCCCCCTTTTTCCTATTGTGCCTCTTTTTTTTAACACGGCGTTGGTCGCCACCCTCTACATCAATGTCACAGTTCCAATGTGCCATCCTTCTCCTTTTATTACCATATGTACAGTGTGGTTCCTATTGGGCCTCTAGTGGTGGCTTTGTGTGGGTAGTTAAAGCAAAACAATCCAAGTTCTTACTTTGGAAAGTAAGCACGTGACAAACCGTTTCCAAAAGTTAGGTGCAAGCCTTTCTTTTCAAACTTATAGGTTTCTCAAGTAGTCCATGGACTATGATGGGAAGTGATGCCATCATTATAGAATTGAATGACGTTGTTCTCACAATTGTGGTTGCTTTTCAGAGGCTAGTGCCAAAGTGTTCTTATATGTTGCATCGTGTTGTTCGTTAGAATAGCAAGCATGTGAGCCATTGTAGCTCAAACACCCAAAATCAGAATATATAATAGCAATTTGCTTTTATGCAATTGCCAAAGCATGCTCGTATTGCACAGCCGTAGTAGCCGTGCAAACGTGTTGATTGTGACAAACTATTGAGATGGTGATGTCCATCACTTTGTAGCGGCTACTCTCATACAAAGCGATGACAAAAGCTTATCAACGGCTCTTCACAACCGAGTTTGCATTGTACGCTGCCCAACAAAAGACTATTGTTTTGAATTGATAAATGGCATACTGCATGGTAAAGAACTTCCATTCCGCATGAAAACAGAGGTGTCTCGAAACTTGCGAAAGCCATATTTTCTAAGAAAAATCGAAAAGAATGGAAATTCGATGGATGCAAGAAAAAAAAATTTGTACATGTTTTGGCGGTACCCCACCTTTGCTGGCATATTAGCTATTTTGGTCGCATGCAAGCGCGAGGCCTCGCATGAAGAAGTATAACATACAGAACACTCGTTTTCTGTACGAAATATTTGCAGTGAATGATAGCAAGAAAAATCACACCGCTTTGGAATGCATAATGTATCACTGGTGGCAGAATGAGTTTCGGAAATGGCCGCACGAATGAAAACGTTTTCAATACAGAGTAACATGTGATTTGTAAATACAGACATGTGGTTGGATGTATGTAGAGTTCATGCAGGACGTCTCGTGCACAGCGTAGCGACAAGCAAAACAATTATTTTTCACTTTCAATGCGCGAAACTTCACGCATATAACGAAGCAAAGTAGTGTTTCATTCCAAAAAGAGGAGTTCCAACAAAAACACAAAATGTACATTGCCTGTGACATGCGTTGTTGCATGGCCGGCTCTACAAGTTCCGCCGGTGTCTCCGGTTTTCATGCCGTGGTCGCCGGTTCATTTGCTGCCCAAGGGCGACAGGAGCATGTTTCAACTGGCACCTCCCAAGGGTACGCCATCGGTAGCCAAGTCACTAGTGTGAAGTTGGCTGCCGTGCCCAAAAAGAAATAATTCTTGCGTCGATATACAATGCGCACGGCCTCACTCATCGGACACACTGTCGATGAACTTTTTGGACTATTTCATGTGACATTCAATGTTGCGCGCTTGTGTATTTGATGTTGCTGTCCGTTGCATGCGCGAATTCTCGCCCATGAGATTTGCTCAAACAATGTTTTTTTCTTTGGTTTGTAATGAATAGCAGGTGCAACCATTAAAACATTGTTAATTGTGGTAATGAACAGTTTAAGGCGATGAACAGAGTGTGTACCATCTGCAATTTATGGATGATTTTGCTAAAAGACCGCCCGTTTCCTACTAAAAAGAATATTTTGTCGTCTTTTTCCGCTCGTCCGTAAAATGGCATAAATAGTGGAAAAATAATTTGTTTTGGTCTTGTTTTAAAAAAATATTCCTACAACCATCTTCCCGGAAAAAAAATTTTTGCACCGTGCCCGTCGGGTTCATTTTGTCTGTTTCTCACCATGCAGTTTGAGCCGCCTAAGATAGGGAGATCAACACTCATACGAACAGTTTGCGGTAATGACGCATGAAACCTTCAGAACTGAATGGAAGCACCTGTTTCAGCATCTTCATCAGTCTTGTTTCTTTTACCCTTGGTTACTCCCAGGAAGTTGCAGACTGTGCACCATGGTTTTGCTACCCATTTTGTGGGCGGGGGGGGGGGGGGTTCCAAACAACTCCGCAAAAAATTGGAACCCCTTGAGAAAAACTTTTTGGTCTACAAGCACCCTGAGAGGCTTGTCAGGAGATCTACCCCCTGGTTCCTCAGAACCACCGCCCCTGGTGTTGCTCCTCAAGGGCACCGTCCCTGCTCTTGCCATGGCTCTTGCTCCTATTTCCACCGGTGCCTCTGTGAGTAATCAAACAGCCTTTGCAGGGAAAAAGAAATTTTTCCATTTGGTCCACCTTACCCTTGGAACTATGCAACAGTGGCGCAGTGGATCATCATGAAATCAATCATTAGCACCATGGCGTGCACAGCAGCTAGCAAATGGTGGTAATTCGTCGCAGGCTGACAGAACTCATCGTTTCCACATTGGGCCAGGTTGTTGTCTTATACATCCCCTCAGGTCAACAGACAACACCATCAAGCCCTGACAGTGGCTGCAATCCAAGTGAAGCTCGGTTCTAACAATACTGGCTCCACTGTGTGTCTGGCTGGAAACAAAATCCCAGCATCCTTGTCTGGTTTGTATTTACGCCATCTCAGCCAACTTGTGCCATGCCACAGGCCAGCCTGCCCCTGTAAGCATGCAAAGAACTCAGCTTCTGAGCTTCTGCAACATTTTTCATCCCCAAGGCCCAACCAACCCAAGGGCTCCACACCCATCCACCCAAAGGCCCAACCCATCCCCAAAGCTCAACATCCATCCCCAAGGGCTTGGAGCTCCAACCCCATCCCAAAATTCCAAAGGGTCCTGAATCCTTACAAACCCTCCTGCGTCCGGCCCTACACTACCATGAACCAACCCAAAACAGCCCTAACGCCAACGGAGCTCCCCTTGCAGAAAGCCCCCAGCACCAATAGACATTCCTCTACACACAGCCTTCAACGCCTTCCCCTGCACAGCCTTTACCTCCGGTCAAACCAATCCCCAACAGGCTCATTGGCGGGATGAATAAACCGAGCCGCCTGCAGCCGAATGCACCAAATGCTTTACCGTCGAACTGGCATATCATGGATGGGTCACAGTGGGGGATAGGGGATGAATGTTGTCCTTCAATGCCCTTTAATTTGGGGGGGGGGGGGGGGGTCGCAACGAATACTTCTTGCGGCGTGTCATCATCCCGCAAATCTCAACCATGAGCCACAAATCAGCGACCATCCCAGACCCATCAGTGGCCTCACTCAGGCAGGCTACAGCCAGGAGGAGGAAGGGTGGTATCAGAATCGGCTCGGGACAAGTGCACTTAATGTCAGGTAAAAGGCTTCAAGAAACCTGCCGGCGGGCATAAGAGGGTACCCCCACCCCGGGGGGGGGGGGGGCTTCGCACGCTGCAGGGGCTGCAGGTGCCACAGGGGAGTGCCTTATACGTCTGGTTAAGGGCCTAAGTAGAATGGGATAAGCACAAGAGGGCTGTGGGATGCAGGGGCTCAGTCTACAGAGGCGGAGGTTCGGTCGTCTTTCCATCCCCACGCAGTGGCTCGAACACCCTTGACTCTATCAACCAAATATCCCTCACAGTGTTCTGTCCAGGTTCTTGTGGCTCTCAAAATTTTCGTCACATGTGGCACCCAGCTTTGAGCCTGGAACTGTGTGTCGTTGGATATGTTATCACATATCGGGACGTGGCTGAAACAGTCACGGGTTCTTAGTCGTCTTGTGCAGAGTCTCCAGGAAACACCCCCCCCCCTGTTGTACTGCAGAGCTGTCGGTGACAGGCTCAACCCTGTGACATGAGGCAAGTCGCATGCCAGCGTCGAAGAAAAGCAACACAGCTCATCCCAGTTGCACAGCAAGCAGCCATATTGCTGCACGGCTGAGTACCCATCGGCAACAGTTCGGGGGGTCCCCTTTGTACAGGTCAAACAATTACCTGACACCCGGAGCCTTCCCAGGTCTATTCTGCTTGGCCACTTGGGGATTGTCCGGTTCTGTGAGGCACAAACAGTGCTCTCTGGTGGATGTGGTGTGTAGAAGATTCACTGCCTGCAGATTGTAAGCCCCCCCCCCCCCACATACACACACTTAAAGTTTCCCTGAGGGATTAATGAATCTGAGAAGACATTCCGCAGGGGGGGGGGGGGGCTGAAGAAGTCAGGGGTGCTGTTTTACTGAAGCGCACTGAAAAGGCATGCTTTCTCGCCCCACCATGGGTGGCCTTGAAGGCAGGGTGGGCTTCACATAGGCCGACTTGAGGCCTTTTCATGTGGTCTGCAGTGATGGCCGACATTGATATTGGTATGTGCAAACTGATTTGGAAAACGAGGTTGAAAATGTTTGGGACGGTGATGATGAACTGGCGGAAGATGCTGTGTTCTCATTGTAGTGCTGCCTGGAAAAGGGGGGGACTATAAGATGTGGTCTGGGCCCTACCCAAGCAGGGGCATGCGAGGGGTCTATAAGCTGGTGAGGGGTCAATAAGATGAGGGGGGTCTATAACATTGGAACGGGGGGGGGGGGGCGTTTTAAGTGTGGGGGTGTAATGGAAGAGGGAAGCAGCATTTAGTGACTCGCTGAGCAATGCAGGGGCGTTTCATAAAGGCTGGTGGCTTGGTTGGGGACGGCGCAGTGCAGGTGTCCAGAGCCGTGTCTTTCATTTAACCGGCTGTGCTGATTGGGGCCAGGAGTGGGTTGGGGTAGCGAAATAGTGTTTCTCCCAATCCACCCACTTTAAGCCTCCGGACCTTTTCCTGCATCCAACGAAATGTACTGGAAAGCGTCCGGGGCCCTCCACTGAGACGCAGCCCACCCCACTTCCCCGCCCTCTCCGATAGCACTGGACAGCGGATGTTCTACGCAATACCCCACCAGCCTCTCACCCCACCACAGCACTGGACACCTGGTGTACCACGCGGTACCCCACAAGCCTGCATCAAACGCCCCTATGAGGGAGCCCGCCGCACCGCGCATCGCACAGCGCACCGTCCTTCGCGCACTGTTTCTCGTATCACCATCGCGACAGCCATCACAACCCGCCCTATCCCGCAGCCACGGCAGACGGGCTCAACCAGGGCTTCTTTTGAGCAGGAGGGGGGGAGGGGGGGGAGGGGGTTTTGGACCCAAAACTTGGTGTACTAAAAATGGCCTGACCAGATTTTCCCGGTTGTAAATTTCGTTTTTTCTCACTATGGTCACTTTGGTCTGGGGAGGGGGGGAAGGGGTTTTGGGGGAGCCCCCCCCCTTGGCTTTTAATTATTCTAAAGAAGCCCTGGGCTCAACGGGGGGTGGGGATACAGGGCCGGTGAGGTCCTGAGAAAAAGCACAAGGGGTAGATATAACAGTGCCACCTGAACAAGCAAACAAAGGCAACGCCCAAAAGACAGCGCACTGCGTGCTGGGCTACATCTATGGCTGTAACGGGCAGTGACCAGTATAAGGAGGCACAATGCAAACGAAACTCCGCAACCCGCCGTTTTGGCCCATGGTTTGCGTTCTTCAAGCGGCGGGTCATGTCGGCCAGAACATTAAGGATCCACGCGGCAATGTAATGCATTGAACACCCCACCCCCTGTGGGTGCTGAACTCCCCACTCAAGCCACCTGTATGCTGATAGCACCCCCCATTCAACAAACACTGGCTGCGCTATCTGTCCGGGCTGTATCAATACCGCTGCAGCAGACGAAGCTTGAGTAGTTTTCCACAAGGACGACCCACGCCCCTCTGCCGCAAACAGGCGGCGAGTCCCCTCAGCCTTGAGTCGATCCCCGGATCGGCAGGCCAAGCGACAGTCGCAGCGTTTGTAGTATGCTTTGGCCCAGAGTTACCCAAGCATTCCACCGTGTCACATCAGGGACCATGCCAGCCACCGTGCGCAAGCACCGGCCTTGTTCAGGCAACAGGTGGGGCCAGAGGGACCAGGGAGAGCCAGGCCATGTGCCAGTGGGGAGCCACGTGGTGTCGGAGAGACGGGACTCGATTAAGCAGTCGTAAGGACAATGTGTCAAGTAATTGCAGCCTGAAGGACCAGCACAGGTCTGCTACAAACCCTCAGAGCTACCCTCCCAGGTCCTATGGGGCCCTTTCTGCGCAGCGCCAGCGCAGCACCCAACAGTAAAATAGCTTTCCCGTGACCACCCTGAACACCCCCCACCACCGGGGGAGATGCGTCCACAGGGCAAAGTAGCGGGTTCAGGCAATCTGGCATTTTCAGTGTGAACCCTGGTTTGTTTTGACTTGTTTTCTGAGTGTTTGGACTGAGCAAGAACCTGAGCAGTCTTCAGTGTGTCTAGGAACATAGCGGTTATCACAGTCACCTTGGCCAATGGGGAAAACGGGTCCAAAATAGCCTCCTTTTCGCACGGCGCGGGCACAGACATTTTGGAGCGGGCAGGTCCTGGAAGTCCAGCCCGAGTCATCCGGCAAGTGCCTCGCCACAGCGCCGCCGTGTGGCGGCGCAACGCAGGGGGGGGGGGGGGGGGCGGCCCGGCGGTCGCGTCTGTCGGTGGTCGCGGTCGCGGTACGGCCGAACGGGGCCCTTCACGGCCACTGCGGCCCCAGGGCCTGCAACGGCCAGGCCCTTGGGAGGCTTACTGGGTGGAGCTGGAGGCGTACGCCACCGGGGCTGTGGGGGCAGTGACCTGGGGAGCAGCCTGTGGGTGCGGGGTGGCCCATGTCGGGTCTGTTGGGGCTGGGCCGTACCCGGCACTGAGGGCATCCGACCCCGTCGAGGTGGGTGGGTACTGATACTCCGTCGCGTCTGCAGAGACAGAGGAAGGGGGAGAGGGGGGGATCAATGGTCCGTGTCGAGGGGGAGCAAAGGGGAGAGGCGGGGGGGGGGGGGGGGATGAGACCTAATGAAAACCCAGACAACTGCAAACCAGTACACGCCACAGTCAGGCACAAGTGCATCTTTGTTCTCTATGCCAAACCCGGTTAAACCTCAAGACACACACTGTGTCTGAAACAGAAAACAGAACATGTCTGACTGCAGTTAGTCAGAGAGAGAGGGGGCGCGGGGCAGTCTACAGAGCTGTGGACACAGGCACGTCCATGACGATCCCAAGTGCAGGCCCCGGTGGTGAGCTCGGGAGCCCACATCCGGCCAACCGCCACCAGCCGCTGTTGTCATCCATGAGCCATCGCGGGCCACCCGCCACTGCCCGCAGCTGCCGATGGCGCAGCTTCCCCGCCACTGCAGCACCCGCGCAAGGGGGACTGACACCACCGGGGCAGTGGCGTGCCCATCGCGCGTCTGGGCCTAGTGGTGCATGCCTTCGGGCGTGCATCAGGGGGGTGCGGCAGGGATGCACGGTGGGGGACAGGCATGGAGCGGAACATGTTGTGGCACCAGTAGCATCAGGCCATCGCCTATGGACGGGGGGGGGGGGGAGGGGGGGTGTTTTGGCCTCTAGCCAGCCCCGGCTGACCCACCCACCCACCCACCCATACTGCCCCCCGTACGGCGATGTGTAGTGTGCTGGTCAAAGCAGGCAAGCACACGTCAGCACAAGAAAAGCCTCGTCAGTGGTACCATAGGCACCTTTCGGCTCGGCAGTGACGAACGAACTAGTTGATGCACCTACAGAGAACACAGTGTCAAGCTGACACCATGCCTCTTTCACTTGAGAGTCTGCACTTCAGCACTGCAGGTACTAATGATAATCCCTCAACCCTGCAAACTCACAGCGGTAGTATTGCAGCCGCCAAGCAGGCTTCGCAAATCAAACAACATTCAAACACCAAAATCTGCAGCCCCGTCCCCTCCTTTTTTCCAGGCTCAGGAATCTCAGCAACAACAATGACAATTCATGAGTGGCTATCCAGCAAAGCTCTTCTTACTGTGGTGGAGTACGTGCAAGAGCATGCTTCAAGTGAGAGAAGCGAGGTCACCACGTTTGGAAATATGATGGCCCTGTAAACGGACTGTGGTAGGAACAATGAACCTACTGCCATGGGCCGAACTCCCGGTGGTGGAGAACAGCCACCTTTTCGCACAGCACGCGCACAGCGCACGGTACGCCCCCAGGGTCACTGTCCTCAGGCACGGCTGTGCCTGCGCTGTGTGTGCAATGGGGGGATAGGCCGTGCCTGCGCTGTGTGTGCAATGGGGGGATCGGCCGTGCCTGCGCTGTGTGTGCAATGGGGGGATTGGCCGTGCCTGCGCTGTGTGTGCAATGGAGGGATCCCCGGTCAAGAAGGAGCCAGAGCTCATCCGCAGGACTGCATGCCACGGATATGAATGCGACCACCACATAGCATTCCACACATGCAACAACAGGCGGCCTTGATATGTTGTGGGCCTCCAGGTATACTTGGCAACCCCAAACCAACCGCCTCCATGACGTTGAAAGTGAGAAGTAGAAAGCTGATGCCCCACGAAGTTTCATGGGAGTGGGTGTACGCAAATGGATTTGCATACCCTAAGCGGTTCCCTACACCACTGAATGAACCCACGGCGGATTATCTTGTCATTGCCTTCGCTCTCCGTCGTGCCCTTCGATTTGAGGACTCTATCAAGGTATCTCGACTATATCTCGCCCCAAAACGTCCTGGCTGCAGCGAGCATCTTGGGGCCACCAGTTTTGGACCTTTCGACGGGGGACTGTGTGCCATGCAATCAACCTTACCTGACCAGCCACTCGATGCCCAAGCCCTCATTTCATTTATTTCTGCACGATCAACTCAAGGAACCTAACCACTTCTTCCCATGTCACTTACAACACAACACACAATGGCTGCCAAAACTGGTTCATGCACAGTTAGACTTTCGAAGAGTAAAAAGTTGGAGGGCATTTGAAAGCATCAGCATTGAAAGCCAGCACAAATAATGCGTGTTCAAACGCATGCAATGCGTTTAGAACGGGATCCAGTTACAACTGCACCCCCAAAACACAGGTACTGCATCCATGCAAGGCTTTGAACAGATGTTCTGAAGTATTGGCTTTTAAATCCTGGTCTATGCACAGTTCAAGTTCCATGGAATAAAAAGTTGGAGGGCTCTTGAAGGCATTAGAGAACCAATTGACTCTCGTGTGCATGAGCGAGGGCCTCTGACGGCGCCCTTTGCGGACATTGTGACGACCGTTGTGACCACATCCGCGCACCACTCGGCGGCAATCAACTGACAGTGTCTGGCCCGTCACCAACGACGGCGGCCTCGTGAGGCGGCAAACCGACGGCGGTTCCTGGCGAACCGACAAATGTAGCCACCAACCGTTCGCGGTTGACTACTGGGCTGGGCGGCAGTGCTTAGAACCGTGCCTGGGGTTGGAAGAAAACCCAACGAATTCTGTGTTGATTAAGGACCGCCCTGCTCGACCCTCTGCTATCTGTGCCCTCACTAGCGTCAGTGCATACAAGCGGCTGGTGCTGGACTTGGCACCGCATACGCCAGGGGATTCCCATCGGTGTTGTTATTGTACATGGACGACGGCGTCACAGCACCGCCAGAGGGCACAGCGCCAGTGCTTCCCACGGACTGCACTGGGTCGGCCGCACTCGGCTGCGTGTAATACTGAGTGGCCCCTGTCGAAGGAACGAAAAGGCGGGAGACTGGTTCGGATCCGAGTCGGAGTAGAGAGACCCGGCGCAGACCTCATTACAAATGGCGTTGCTGCATGGCAGACAGACCCCCCCCCCCACAATCGGCGAAGAAATCCCAACAAATCGGCGAATAAATTGGCAGACCGATTTTTCGGCAAAACAGCCTCCCAGTGCCCTGGATCTCAGTCCCAGGGCCCAATCACACTTCCCTTTTGGTTGCTCAGTAGTTGGAGTCATGTGGAAACCCAAAATATCTCTGAATTTTCAAAAAAAAAAAAAAACTCGTCCCCCGGTCTGTACATGGTCCCTGACCGCTCATATGGAAGGGCAAGGTGGTGGTCCAGTGGTATATACCTCTACGTACACATTGGCTAGCGTGGGTTCATTTCCGGGACCGAGTTTTTGGCATTTTGTAGTTGTAACTTTTTCAGCACACGGGGCTGTTTGGCCCTCTTCAACGTGTCCGGACACAAAGGTTTTGCGCGCACCTTCTGACCATCTGACCCTGTGGCAGACCCCGTGGCAGCAGTAGAAGACTCTGCAACAGACGCTGAAGGCTCCACAACCCCAGATTCCACTGACTCTGTGCCCAGAGATGTGGCTGCACCAGACGGAACTAGAGGAGCCGAAGGCAGTTGCAGCCCAGAATCAACTGATTGCAGGGCTGATGATGAGGTGCTTGAAGAACCGCGGCTGAAAAGCGCACTGGGGCGTGCAGAGCGAACACACAAGTCGCAAACTGCCCCCTGACCACCATCAGGGTACGTGTCCCGCAGAAAAATTTGATCATCAGGGGACAATGAATCCCAGGGAACCACAGACGCGTCTTTTTGTGGGCAGGAAAAACACTTCGTGGTGCCAATCTGAACAACCAATATAGAGAGAAAAGGTATTATCCAGTGTCCCAAACTAAATGATACACATCTTAGAGTGACGCCTCCAATCAAGTGTCCTAGAATCCCAGAAGCCCCCACAAGTCGGCAGAACGAAGCGGCACAATCACAGAAACCCAACAAATGGGCGGAACAAATCGGCGAAATCGGCTGAATTCGGCCGCCGATTTGGGGGGGGGGGGGGGTTGCAGACAGGCAATGCTCGAATCAATGCAGGTGCACACCTGCTGGGGTTACGGATGTTTGCTGCTGCACCGACGGCTGCGGATGCCAAGGCTCTGCATCAGTCGGCGGCAGCTGATGCTGCTGCTCAGCCGACGGCAGGTGCGGCTGCTCGGCTGACGGATGCTGCTGCAGGTGCTGTTGTTGCGGATCCACGAACGGCTGCTGTGCCTGTGGCTGTTGCTGCTGCTCCATCAGCTGAGATTGCTGTTGCTGCGGCTGCTGCTCGACAACCAGCGGAGGTTGGAATTGCTGGTGCTGGTGCTGCTGCTGCTGCTGCTGCTCCGACAGCTGATATTGCTGCTGCTGCTGCTGCTGCTGCTCCGACAGCTGATATTGCTGCTGCTGCTGCTGCTGCTGCTGCTGCTCCGACAGCTGATATTGCTGCTGCTGCTGCTGCTGCTCGACGACCACCTGATGTTGGAATTGCTGTTGCTGGTGCTGTTGCTGCTGCTCGGCCAAGTGCTGCTGCTCCATCGGCTGAGATTGCTGTTGCTGCGGCTGCTGCTCGACGAGCAGCGAAGGTTGGAATTGCTGTTGCTGGTGCTGCTGCTGCTGCTGCAGTTCCAACAGCTGATATTGCTGCTGCTGCTGCTGCTGCTGCTGCTGCTGCTGCAGCTCCAACAGTTGATATTGCTGTTGCTGCTGCTGCTGCTGCTGCTCCATCAGCTGCAGCTGCAAATCTGGCTGCCCTACGGCCTGCTGTGGCGGCTGGTATGCAACCCCCGCTGGGTAACACGGTTGCTGGATTGCTGCCTGCTCTGGCACTGGCTGCATTACCTGTTGGGGCGGCTGTGGCTGTTGTGGTTGCGGTTCTTGCAGTTGCTGCGGCTGCGGCTGCGACTGTGACTGTTGGTGCTGAGGCTGCTGAGAATGGGGCTGTTGTGTGCCCTGCACCTGCTGGTGCTGCCATGCGGGCACGGCTTGAGGCGATGGCAGTCCCGTTGCGTTCTGGTACTGCATCTGGTACTGCGGCAAGAAGCCACTCTGCGCCGTTTCTTGTGAATGAGCAAAACCGCTCTGCTGCTGAAGGATGCCGTAATCTGGAGCACTTGGAAGTGGAGATTGCTGCTGTGGCTGCGGTGGCGGTGCCTGTGCCCGCGGCGGGGCATAGTACTGCGGGCTGGGGGCCATCTGATGCGATCCTGCGAGGGTCGTCTGCTGTGTCTGCTGGTGGTCTGGGGGTGCAGAGGGGTACTGGCTCGGTGGGGCTTGCTGCTGCCCCAGGGGGGGTGCTGCGGCTGCCGCCAGCTGCGGCGGCGTTGCAGGGACCGGCTGCGGGCCGGAGCTTACTGCGGCGTACTGCAGCGGTGCGGAATGCGAATGGGTGGCTGCTGACTGAGGACGCGTGGCTGGGGACAGGGATGGTGTCGTCGACGGCAAGGGCTGCGCAAGAGAATGCATGTGTGGGCTGTCGATGGGGGATGCAGCCAGCGGCTGCAGGTTCTTGAAAGAGGCATCAGATGTCGCAAATGAAGATGGCGCTGGCTCCGCAGCTGCGCTGGACCTCACTGCAAGGCGAGAGGGTGAGGGCGAAAGAAATTTCAACACCCCCCTCCCGCCCCCCGTGTCAGTGGGGAAACCCACTGATTCGGGCTCCACGTTGCGGGCAGGGGTAAATTGACGTCAACCAGGGCAGGGGTGCGGGGTTTGCTGTCCCCACACTGTGCAAGGGCCCAAAAACAACTTTCTTTTGAGGGTTGTGCACTTGCACTCAAGCTAGTGCGGTCCCTCGGAAAAATTTCTTGTGCTGCGGCATGCTGCGGCATGCTGCGGCATGCTGCGGCACGCTGCGGCATGCTGCGGCATGCTGCGGCATGCTGCGGCACGCTGCGGCACGCTGCGGCATGCTGCGGCATGCTGCGGCATGCTTCTGCCTGCACATGTGGGTACCTACACTTCTATGGGAGCAGACAGACAAGGCAGAAAGGCTGATGTGGTCCCCAATACCTTCCCAATACACCAAAAAAGCGAAGATCTGTGCAACAATAGAGAGGAACTGACAGGCAAAACATTGCCCTTTCCAGGAATTGAAGCCAGGACCCTGAAACGTGCAACTTGGTATGTAGACCACTGAGCTACCATCCAGTTCTGAGGCATCTGTGCAACACACAGTTCACAGGTTTGACATGTTATGAAAAAAAAAGTCCGCCATGTGAAAATTTTGGCTCGCTGCGGCATGCTGCGGCATGCTGCGGCATGCTGCGGCATGCTTCAAAACCCCCATGTGCAGCTCCGAAAAAAAGGTGCTGCGGCATGCTGCGGCACGCTGCGGCATGCTGCGGCATGCTGCGGCTGCACTAGCTTGCTTGCACTCCTTGGGAAACCCAAATTATGTCAGATTTTTGGAAAACGAAATTCACTCCTTCGTCTTCAAGCCATCCGTGGGCAGTGATATATCAGGGATGTGCAGCACCCTAGTGGTGTGTGTGTGTGTGGCTGATTGACATACGGAAGTACTTGGTTCAAACCCTGCTGTGCACATATTTATGACCTGCCCTAGACTAGTCGCCCAGTAGCACAGCTGCTTTTTTGGTTCCAAAACAAAGCCTAGTAAAAACAGTAGGCCACACAATTACAGGGAAACGTTGGCGGACATCAAATTGTGGCCTGCAATTGGAATGTTGGATTCTCCTTCCTATTGTTCATTTTCATCATTCAGAGTCATTTTTACGGGTGAATGACGGCTCACATAACCAATTTTGCCCCTAAATTGCCTATTTTTGGCAGTCTGGGTAGGAGTCTGTCATCGGTGTTGTCATGCCCTATTCTTAGCCCTTCCAACCTGTTAGTAAGCCCCAAATACCAGCCCTACCCATCTAAATACCTTCCAAAACATGTTTTTTTGAGCTCCCCGATTGGGGGGTGTCCGAATTTCCCCTTCAACACCCACTATCTAGTGGGGATGGGAGGCGGAGGGGGGGGGAGGAAAATATTGCCGGTTGTAGCTACAGTGCCCAACTGGGAACATGCTTATTGATGTCACCACCATTGCTGTCTTCTTTACAAAAAACGGTGCTGGTTGAAGGTATCACACACACAATTAAACACAACAGAGACCCTGTTGGCTTTTTGGGTGTTGTTCCTGAAACCAGGCCTGGTGAGGTGCATCAAGGTTGTTGGTTGAAGACAATGGCGACCCCTTGCTCCCACAAACAAAAACACTTTGCAACGAGTATTGCCTGTTCGCAGAAACAAAGCAAGAAGCACAAACCAGCGTAAGAAAGCACGCTAACCATAACCCAGTGGTAACCTTCGTTGGGAAGTGTGGTACAATGGGGGGGGGGGGGTTTAGAGCGGGCATCATTTCGTCGGCAATCGTCGTTTTTAAGGAAGGTGGCGAAATTTTCCCCTGACGAAATCTGGGGGCTTTGGCAGTGCAGTGTGTGTGCGTAAGGCAGTGGAAGCTGTGGAATTTGCAAGGGGGGCGAAATTCTCCCCCTCCGAAATTTTCCCCAGCAAAATAGTCCCACACGAAATTATCCAAACCCCCCATTATAGGTCAGGAGGGGGGACAGACAGACAGACTGCTGAAAGGGTTGGGTTCAGCTCCGAAAAACCACTCTGAAGAAATTGTTTCGCACTCTGTGCGACAACCAATTGAAGCGCTACACAGCAATGGTAATTGACGCCCCTGACTCGTGGGAAGAGCTGGCGGAAGAAGCTGAACGACCGCATGCAGCGGCAGAGGACGATGAGGCTGAAGGAGCTCTGGACGACGAGGAGAACGAAATTCCTCAGCTTCCGGAAACGGTCCAAGAGGAAATGCAGGAGAGAGTCTGTAGGTATTTCTGGGAAAAAGGTGTTTCTCACCACAACACTTTCACCATCTGGAGCTTCTGTAGTGGGTTTGTTGACATACATCATAGCCAAATGGCGCAAAGTGTTGTTGCCCATTTGCAAACGGTCCTTTGTCTGGATGTGGCCCATCAAACTGAACGTTCGCTCAACATGGCAAGCAGAGCGGTTGTCGGACAAAGAAAATGCTACTCAACGTAGGAAAATCGTCTTTTTTGGCTGCACTCAGGTTCAGCTGGTTCTGGCCGTGGGACGTTGACAATGATCGTGGGGTTTGGCTGTGGTGGTGCCTCCTCACAAATGGTTGGGGGCTGTAGTGCAGCCGTGCGTGCATGTGTGCCAGGTTGACGTTCCCATTCCCCAGCAGAATTTTGCCATCTGATTGGGAAAGTGGTGTGCTTGGTGTTGACTGTTGACTGGATGTTGTTGGTGCAGATGACTGACTCATGACAAGACAAATAAAAACAAACTGGGGAGACATGGGGCAGGCAGAATGTCTCCCGTGCAAACAGAGCAGGAGCAGGCAAACAGACACATCAACTCAAAAAATTGGATGCCGCGGCATGCTGCGGCATGCTGCGGCATGCTTCCAAACCCCTATGTGCAGCTCCAAAAAACGGGTGCTGCAGCATGCTGCGGCTGCACATGCTTGCTGGCCATCCACTCAGAGCTTCAGGAACCGGGTCACGGAGCTGTGGCATTGCATCGGACACCCTCACCAGAAGGCGGGATGCCGCAGGGACCCCCCCCCCCCCAAGAGCAAAGCAATGGAGGGGTGGGCCACGCTGCACCTGGTGGTGATGGCACGGGCTGTGCCTCGGACGCTCTCCGCAGCAGCTTGCGCAAGGAAATGGCGTAGTCAATCTGTGGGCTATCACTGCGGGAGTAGCGCCGCACCTGGAAGGCACCTGTACACAGATGGCCAGTGCACAGGCACTTCCAATGACCTTGGGCCTGAATCATCAGAGGCCCTTGCCCTTGAAATCTGAAATTGAGGCATGGATCGGCCCTCACAAGGTATTGCTCCCCGGCAAGGATGCCTGTTGGGAGCGCAGAGAGACTGGGGAGGCCGAGTTTTCGTTTCCCGGGGGGGGGGGGGGGGGGTCGATAGAGCCCTCCGGCCGGACCCCCCTCAAAAAGGGCTCAATTGACAGGACCCCCAAAATCCTACCGAGACTGACCCCCGGGCCGCGGAGGTGACCCAGACCCAAAAATCAGAAAAAAAGAAAATGGGATTTTTAGAATCAGCGCGTCCAGGGGGTTTAGAAAAGTCATCGGTTGCCAGAGTTTTGGTAAAAAAAAATCGACCAAATTTCATACTCAAAAAAATTTTCGGCGCCTTTGGCGCCAGACCTCATAATGACTGATTAGTGGTGCCTGTTAATTGAGCCCTTTTCCCGAACGCCCCCCCCCCAGTTTTGGGGGGCTCTATTGACCCCCAACCCCCGGAACTGAAAACCCGACATGCCCTGACTCCACCAGGGATCAATGATGGGAGGCAGGGGAGGGGGGGGGGGGGATGGGCAGGGATGCATTAGACGGGGAGGGACCTCAGAGGCGGCCCCAGAGGCGGTTAGGCAGGCGGTTGGAGGAGGCTGCCAAAGCGGTTGGGGGCGGTTAATTTCGGTTACAAATGCCATTGAAGTTGGCACTTGCCGTCAGGGGGACAGTGGCTGGGCGTAGGCTGGGCGCCCTGGAGGGGGGGGCGGGGGTACCTCCCCCCCTTCCCACGCATCCTTGGGGATGGGATGGGGATGGACAGAGTCCTTCCAACTCCACCGCCCTTGCTGCCGTGCGGCGTCGTGCGGCTGCGCTGGCTGCCTCTTCGGACTCGTGGGGTCCGGGGGGTGCCGCCGCCGTCGCCGAGGTGTCACACCCTCTGGTGGGGGCGGTCCCCATGATGAGCCAGAGGCACCCATTTCCTGTGAGCAGGCTCAGCCTCGCAGATGAGACGCCGTGCGTCGCCGCCCAAGTGACAGGCGCGATGGCCCTGAGGGCCCCGCGAGTGCGTATCAGCCTACCCACACAATCCACACCAGGCTGATCCACACCTGTTGCGCCGGTCCCTGTGGGACCCAGGGCGTAGAGACAAAAACAAAAAAAAGGAAACCCAATGCGACGCGTAACCCCACACAAGTGACACCGTCCTGGAGGCGGCCCCATACCCCGCTGAAGGGATCACCATGAAGCGACATGGTGCCTAACTAGTCATCATGTGGTGCTGGGCGGTCCAGTGCTGAGCCGGCCTGCGTGAGCGGGGGAGGGTGGTCCTCCCTAGAAACGCACACGACAGGTCCCACAACAAGGACACCGCGCGGGGTGCACGCGGCGCACGACGCGACGCACAGGTGCACGCGGAGCGACACGAGAGACAACAAGACGCACGACGCAGTGCACACCGCGCAGGCCACACGGCAGGCTCCAATAGTCCCTTGATTGGTAACGGGACTGGGGCACACCAGCAGTGACTGCAGCATGCGAGCATGCTTCCAATGGGCTGTGGTGCACAGGCTGCGGCACAAGGACTGCAGGCCCCAATAGCCCCTTGATTGGTGACGCGACTGGGGCATTACTGCAGCCAGTGGCCGCAGCATAACAACGCTGCAGAGATGCTGCAGCAGTCAGGCTGCGACACAAGGGCTGCAGGCTCCAATAGTCCCTTGATTGGTAACGGGACTGGGGCACTCCTGCAGTGACTGCAGCATGCGAACGTGCTGCCAGTGGTCTGTGGTGCAAAGGCTGCAGCACAAGGACTGCAGGCCCCAATAGCCCCCTGATTGGTGACGGGACTGGGGCATTACTGCAGCCAGTGGCTGCAGCATAACAGCGCTGCAGAGATGCTGCAGCAGTCAGACTCCGCGGTGGAGGCACAAGACCACCGTTGTGGAGGCACAAGACCTCCGCGGTGGAGGCACAAGACCTCCGCGGTGGAGGCACAACACCTCCGCGGTGGAGACACAAGACCTCCGTTGTGGAGGCACAAGACCTCTGCCGTGGTGGCACAAGACCTCCGCGCGACACAAGGGCTGCAGGCTCCAATAGTCCCTTGATTGGTAACGGGACTGGGGCACTCCTGCAGTGACTGCAGCATGCGAGCATGCTGCCAATGGGCTGTGGTGCACAGGCTGCGGCACAAGGACTGCAGGCCCCAATAGCCCCTTGATTGGTGACGCGACTGGGGCATTACTGCAGCCAGTGGCTGCAGCATAACAACGCTGCAGAGATGCTGCAGCAGTCAGGCTGCAACACAAGGGCTGCAGGCCCCAATAGCCCCTTGATTGCTGACAGGACTGGGGCATTACTGCAGCCAGTGGCTGCAGCATAACAGCGCTGCAGAGATGCTGCAGCAGTCAGGCTGCGACACAAGGGCTGCAGGCTCCAATAGTCCCTTGATTGGTAACGGGACTGGGGCACTCCTGCAGTGATTGCAGCATGCGAGCATGCTGCCAATGGGCTGTGGTGCACAGGCTGCGGCACAAGGACTGCAGGCCCCAATAGCCCCTTGATTGGTGACGCGACTGGGGCATTACTGCAGCCAGTGGCTGCAGCATAACAACGCTGCAGAGATGCTGCAGCAGTCAGGCTGCAACACAAGGGCTGCAGGCTCCAATAGTCCCTTGATTGGTAACTGGACTGGGACACTCCTGCAGTGACTGCAGCATGCGAACGTGCTGCCAGTGGGCTCTGGTGCACAGACTGCAGCACCAGGGCTGCAGGCCCCAATAGCCCCTTGATTGCTGACAGGACTGGGGCATTACTGCAGCCAGTGGCTGCAGCATAACAGCGCTGCAGAGATGCTGCAGCAGTCAGACTCCGCGGTGGAGGCACAAGACCACCGTTGTGGAGGCACAAGACCTCCGCGGTGGAGGCACAAGACCTCCGCGGTGGAGGCACAACACCTCCGCGGTGGAGACACAAGACCTCCGTTGTGGAGGCACAAGACCTCTGCCGTGGTGGCACAAGACCTCCGCGCGACACAAGGGCTGCAGGCTCCAATAGTCCCTTGATTGGTAACGGGACTGGGGCACTCCTGCAGTGACTGCAGCATGCGAGCATGCTGCCAATGGGCTGTGGTGCACAGGCTGCGGCACAAGGACTGCAGGCCCCAATAGCCCCTTGATTGGTGACGCGACTGGGGCATTACTGCAGCCAGTGGCTGCAGCATAACAGCGCTGCAGAGATGCTGCAGCAGTCAGGCTGCAACACAAGGGCTGCAGGCTCCAATAGTCCCTTGATTGGTAACTGGACTGGGACACTCCTGCAGTGACTGCAGCATGCGAACGTGCTGCCAGTGGGCTCTGGTGCACAGACTGCAGCACCAGGGCTGCAGGCCCCAATAGCCCCTTGATTGCTGACAGGACTGGGGCATTACTGCAGCCAGTGGCCGCAGCATAACAGCGCTGCAGAGATGCTGCAGCAGTCAGGCTGCGACACAAGGGCTGCAGGCTCCAATAGTCCCTTGATTGGTAACGGGACTGGGGCACTCCTGCAGTGATTGCAGCATGCGAGCATGCTGCCAATGGGCTGTGGTGCACAGGCTGCGGCACAAGGACTGCAGGCCCCAATAGCCCCTTGATTGGTGACGCGACTGGGGCATTACTGCAGCCAGTGGCTGCAGCATAACAACGCTGCAGAGATGCTGCAGCAGTCAGGCTGCAACACAAGGGCTGCAGGCTCCAATAGTCCCTTGATTGGTAACTGGACTGGGACACTCCTGCAGTGACTGCAGCATGCGAACGTGCTGCCAGTGGGCTCTGGTGCACAGACTGCAGCACCAGGGCTGCAGGCCCCAATAGCCCCTTGATTGCTGACAGGACTGGGGCATTACTGCAGCCAGTGGCTGCAGCATAACAGCGCTGCAGAGATGCTGCAGCGGTCAGACTCCGCGGTGGAGGCACAAGACCTCCGTTGTGGAGGCACAAGACCTCCGCGGTGGAGGCACAAGACCTCCGCGGTGGAGGCACAACACCTCCGCGGTGGAGACAC
The DNA here is from genome assembly GCA_964036045.1 of Eutreptiella sp. 'Long Island Sound 2002'. Taxonomy (NCBI): domain Eukaryota; phylum Euglenozoa; class Euglenophyceae; order Eutreptiales; family Eutreptiaceae; genus Eutreptiella; species Eutreptiella sp. 'Long Island Sound 2002'. The sequence goes on from OZ038384.1 coordinate 85,247,012, forward strand.
AAGACCTCCGTTGTGGAGGCACAAAACCTCCGCCGTGGAGGCACAAGACCTCCGCGCTGGGGGCATAAGACGTCCGCAGCGGAGGCACAAGAAAAGACGCCGAGCCCGCGCCAAGCACTGCGCACGAAGAGCACGAAGCGCACGCGCCAGCGCACGCGATGAACCCCGAGCACGCTCTGGGCCACCTGAGGGTGAGGTGACTGCCCTAGCGTCTGCCGGAGGCCGCCACCGGCAAAGCGAGAGGCAGCCCACGGGCAGCCGATACCGCACGGCCCAACTAACCTAACCTAACCTAATCCCCCCCTTCCCACGCATCCTTGGGGATGGGATGGGGATGGACAGAGTCCTTCCAACTCCACCGCCCTTGCTGCCGTGCGGCGTCGTGCGGCTGCGCTGGCTGCCTCTTCGGACTCGTGGGGTCCGGGGGGCGCCGCCGCCGTCGCCGAAGGAGGGGTGGAACGGCCGTGCGGGTGCAGTGTGCCGCGTGTACTCTCCCACCGGCTGTTGCAGGGGGTGGGGCTCCCGGGGCTATCGACGAGGGCATACTGCAACAGGCCCCCAGGACACTCGGTGTCGCCATGGGGCACTGCCATACCCGTGTCCATTCCCCCGGCTCCGCAGGAGAACAAGGCGCGTGGCCCCCTACTTGCGGTGCGCACTCGGGGGGGGGGGGGGGATGTTGGTCCCCGCCCTCCCTCAAGCAAAGAAGCGTGTCCGCCAGCCCCACGTTTTGCTGAGCAACGCTCTACGGTGCCGTCATGGGGCTGCACCCCTACACACACGCGCGCGCGCGCGATTGAAGCGAAGCGAACAGGCGTGACAGACAGAGTACAGCATCGCTAACGAATCTCGTCAGGCCGCATGGATCAGTAGAAGAAGGAGTGGAAAAGCATGTCGGCTGGGCGCCTTTCTGCAGTGCAACTACACACGCACAGAGAGAGACACACATCAAGAACCACAAAACAAGAACAGAGCAAGAAAAGCGGTTTAGCAACATGTGTAAACACACACACACAATGAGAACCGCAAAAACAAGAACAGAGCAAGAAAAGCGGTGAAAGAAAACTCCTCAGGGACCTAGACGTCTTTCGGTCTGTCAGAAAACGCGGCAATGTGCTGCACAGTACATCGTCAGTTCACTCCCTCACGTGCCCTGACAATTGTGCAGCGTTCATGACAGACCACAATATTCACCTACGGAGGAGGTCGTGATGTCCCGTCCAAACCAAATGCAACCTGTGCTAGGTGCTTCCACCTAACCGCACACACACAGAGGGGGTAGGGCAAAGGGGAGGGCGGTCTGAAAAAGTGGCACTGCGTGCCTGGAGCAGGTGTATGTCGGAACACCAAGTAGGGGTATATCCTTCCGGTTGCAATTCAGCTGGGATCACCTGGTCGGTGTAGTTGCTACCGTCCCATACTGCGTTTTGAGAAAGCGAGTACAGCAGTTTGTCAACTGTGGTTGCCTGGGGGCAGGGCTGCTGGTGGCCTATCGCGTACACCGCGCGCATAGTGTTCTCTGCCCGCCATGGCGATGCTGAGTACACACGGCGCACTGTCTTGTGCATCGCGCGCATCACCGCCATGCACTTGTAATCGCAGGCGCGTGCCAGCTGGACCCAGGACAATGCAGATAGTATCTGCGCACTCCAACTCTCAAGCCAGGGCTGTGCACTCGTGAGGCTGCTGGTGAAAATGCAGCTGAGGTATTCCGGGGCCGCCCTGCTGGGCGTCATCAGCGGTTTTCCAAACCGCAGATCCCAGTCTGGTTTCAGCGCTGAGGGGTGGGTTGTGCTCAGTCCTACCCCCGCCCCAACGGTCATGCTGATACCCAGGGCCTGAGCTGTCTGGGTCAGGCAGCCACCAACACAGCAGTCTTCCCCCCCGTCGGTGCATGGGCATAGGACTTCAAGGTCCCAGACACTGGACAGGGTTTCCCGTGACCGTCTGGATGATGCTGGTGTGGGTCCCTGGCCTGTGGTTCGAGGCGAACAAAATGTTGTCACGAAACTGACTGAGGCTGAACCACAGGGGGCCACGCTGCCAGTAGATGTATCCCTCGTCGGAAATATTGAGCTCCCCCCAATTGCGCAGCCTCTTCCCTACCCTCTTTACCCGCCACAGCGTGTGGAGGTCGGCGCTCTGGGCTGAAAAGGGGCCGCCCATCGGGATACTGCCTTCTCTTTTCCAGAGGGTGCCTACAGCCTGTAACATGTTATTTTCAGTGAGCTCAAATTTCAGGAGGCGTGACAGCAGGTCATGGGTGATACACCAAAACCGTGTGTTCGTCGCTTGCCCGGCGCGGTCCAATTTTGCACTCTCTTTACTGACAGACCACTGTAGGTTGACCTGCCTCCAGCGACGCTTTTTGTATATCCAGTTGGATGCTTCCTTGAATGATTTCAGGACGGCACGCGGCTGTATGTTGTCGAACTATTTTTTGCAGTCCATCTCCGTGAGGGACAGGGCTGATTTCTGAGAAATGAACCGGAACCACCCCGCCACCTGTTTTATGTCGGCACACTGAAAATTGTGCGTGATTTCCGTCTGTAGCAGCCGTAGCATGCAGGTGAATGAGCGGGCTGCCAATCGGAGCTGCTGTCCATTTAGAACGGGCGCCGGGGATGCAGAAATACCCCTGAAAACCCATTTCCCGGTGCGGAGTGATTTTGCCTTGGCAAGGACGTGCAGGATACACAGCCTGCCTTTTGGGTTGCGCTGCAGGCTCATATCCTTCACCACCCTGGCTACACACACACACACACACACACACACATCACAAACACCCACCAAAATTATTTCCAGAACCTCGCATTCATCCCCAGGCTCCGTGCCAGACTAGCCACTTCTTGTTGCGTTGCTCCGTTGTTCATGCCGTCGTCCCTTTTGGGCATCGTTCCTACTGGGCACTGCTTCTTGTCACAGCGGAATAGAGGGACGCCAGGCCCAGCCCCCGAGGGTATCGCCCCCCCCCCCCCCCCCCCCCTTCCACAAACAACGGCAAATCCACTGAAAGTTGCCCTGTCTGCGTTCCACATCTCCTCGGACAGGGCCAAGTGGCTGGGGCGTTGGGTAAAGTTGCAGAACATCATGTCGGCCTCTCTGATGTTGGGGTAAGGGGCTGGCAGGGATGCATTGGAAGGGGGGGAGGTACCTCCCCTGCAGGGCGCCCAGCCTACGCCCAACTACTGTCCCCCTGACGGCAATTGCCAACTTCAATGGCGTTTGTAAGCGAAAATAACCGCCCCCAACCGCCTTGGCAGCCTCCTCCAGCCGCCTGTCTAACTGCTTCTGGGGCTTCCTCTGAGGTCCCTCCCCTCCTAATGCATCCCCGGCTGGGCACGAGCAGCAAAAAAAAAAATCACCCCCAACAAGCAATACCAAACCACTCCAACCACGAGGAACGGGGCTGCCAAATTCTATGCCTTGGATTCTCTCTACCAGCGTCACCTCCCACGCGCTCGAAGGGGGGTGAGGGGTGCCCCCAAGGGTGTATTAGAAGAGGAGGGGGGGGGGGGGCTGGAACCCAAAAATTTGGTCACTTTGGTCCGGGGGGGGGGGGACCCCCCTCCTCCTGCGGTGTAGGGCCGTTCTGATACTGCCCTGGGTACCTCCCCGTTCTTTGGCATGATGGTCAGCCCTGCCAGTCGCTTCTGCCCCCCCCCCCCCCCAAACAGCCCTTCAACTGCCAGGGAATGCCTCCCAAACCGCTGCCGGGAACTGCTTTTGCAACCGCCCTGGAGCCCAGGGATGCATTGGAGGGGGGGAGGGACCCGCCCCGCCCACCCCGCTTCAGGGCGCCCCGCCTATGGCCCAGCCACTGTCTCTGTGACTGCAAGTGCCAGCTTCAATGGACTGTGTAACCGACAGTAACCGCCCCCGATCGCTGCGGCAACCTCCTCCAACCGCCTGCCTAACCGCTTCTGAGGCCACTTCTGCGGCCCCATCCTTTCTAATGCATCTCTGCTGGAGCCCCCCGCTTTGCCCTCTCGCCCTCAAATGCACACCTGCCCTCTGCCCCCTCTAAGTCCCAGCATCGCTGCTTGACCCCTGCAGACACCCTGCAAACTACCTGTTGTGCTGCAGGCGCCCTGCACAGCGCCTATTGCATCCTTGTGACTGGGCAATGCCACCAGAACACCTGCAAATCAGTCCATTCAAAGGGATTGGCACCATCCTGCACAAGCCCAGGCCATCCGCATGCAGCCCATGGGACGTGATCATCCAGTGCCAGGCAGCCCTGCTTTTCCACACGGTCACCCGTTCATGGGGGGATGGGGGGTGGAGTGGGGGGGGGGGGGGGGGGGCAAATCTAAAGTAGGCCTGCCGGTCGGGGAGGCGGTGGTGGTGGTGGTGACACTGGTGCACATGTCTTCCATGTCGTTCTGCCTGACTCTGTGACACCGGGTGCGCGCGCGCTCCCCTCGTGGCGTCGGTATACATGCCGACGTGACGCTTGCGCGCGCGCGCACCCTCCATAGCGTTGGTGTCCATGCGCTCCGTCTACGACGCCGGTGCCCATGCCTCATGACTGCAGTGCGCATGCGGTGTGCTCTGTGATGTGGCGGTGCATGCGGTCCCTCCGTAACGTCGGTGCGTGCGCGCAGCGGCCGTGGCATCACCGCGCCCACCGCTCCCTCTGTGGCGCCGGTGCTCCCTTCCTGCCGTTCGTGCGCCCGCACCCCCTCTCTGACGCTTCCTGTGGGGCGTCCGTTGCACGCCCTCCCTCCGCGACGCCGGGGTGCGTGCGCACCCTCCGTGACCTTTGGTGTGCAGGGGCGCCCTCTGCGACGGCGGTGAACACGCGCGCGCTCCGTAATTTCGGTGTGCGTGCGCTCCACTCGTGACGTTGGTGCGGATGCGCCTCCTCCGCGACGTCGCCGGTCGGCCGCATGCAAAACTTCTGAGGAACGGGGTGGGCCAAGCACAAAGTCATTCAGCTGGACAAAAAGTCGGCGGGCAAGGGAAGAAGTGGGTTCATCACGGGGTGACGTCTGCCGGGTGAACAAGTCCCCTGCCCCCCCCCAAATGATCCGACTCCGCCATCAGCGGTCCATTACTGCTGCCCGCATACGGGGGTTTGGCATCCTGCAGACATCCTGCAGTTGCCCAAATCAAGGCACGCTCGCTGGCGGCGTACGGCAGCTCAGCGACCGTCGGACGTTGGCTGGTATGTGCTGGCTGGGGGGAGGGGGGGGTTGGCACGAGGCTATGGTTCTGCTTTTGGCGGCGCCTATTGACCTCTCGCCACTGCTCATTCTGACCCTCTGTGGGCCCGAACGTGTTTTGGTGGTGTCAACGGAGCCCCCGGATGACTTGTCCTGTTTGACTACTCCGGGGGTCGGCCGTCCCAGAAACGGGCTGTTGCCCGTCTCCGGGGGGGCAGGCAGCTCCGCTGAAGTTTGCCTCAAGAACAACAGAATGGCGTTGAGAGCAGAGAGAACCCTTCGCAGACATGACCCAGCCCCCCGGTTTCCCACTACCCCGCCCCACCCCCCGAAACGAAATTGTACACCACCGGGGGTTATTCGAAGCTTGCAGCATTCTGACCCTCTGTGGGCCCGGACGTGTTCTGGTTGTGTCAACGGAGCCCCCGGATGACTTGTCCTGTTTGACTACTCCGGGGGTCGGCCGTCCCGGAGACGGGGCTGTTGCCCGTGCCGTTGACCAGGGGCATCCCGATGCACACGCCGCGTCCATGCGGGGGTCTTGGGGGGGCTGTCCTGGAGGGGCAGCTGCCGGGAACCCACAGCCCGGTTCGTTCCGGCAGTACTTCGGTACGCGGGGCCCTGTGCGAGCCCCCCTCGGTGCTGCACAGCGCCGGAGACAAGCCCCTGTTGAGTGTTCCAAAGGGCGATGAGCGGCCAACCCCCTCCCCCCCCCCCCCGCTCGCTTGCGAGAGCAGCACCAAAGTCCCAAAATCTGACGGAAACAACACCTGCCGTTGCGCTGACAAGAGCGTTGCTCTTGCAAGGGAGGGGGGGGGGGGGGAGCAGCAAAGCATCACCACCACTTCGTCCATTCAGCCCGCCTGCCTGCAGTTGTCCCTCTTGGTATTGCTCACAAACGACTGAAACTGAAGAATCCGACAGCACAGCCCTCAGAAAAGACTGGAAACACGAGTTGCCGCTCCACAAGACGTTGCACAATCCCCGATTCAGTGCTGAGGCAAGCCCCCGTGGAATGCTCCACAGCTCTTCATCAAGCCTGTATCTGCTTTTGTGGGAATTGTTTGGAAACTTTTCGGAAACTTTTTTGAAAACTTTTCGGAAACTTTTTTGGAATTTTTTTTGCAAATTTTTCTTTGGAAAATTTTTCCAAAAAATTTCTTCTTATTGGAAAAATTTCCAAAAACACCGGATGCGCACCCCAGGCACTCTATGAACACCCACAACTCCATCTCCGCGTCAATGCTGGTGAGGCTGATACAGTCGCCGGTAGTGGCCAGGTGTGCCTAACCAATCAGAAGTGGCCTCCCTCTCTAGGCTCTGCCGCCACGCATGGAGTGGGTTTTGTCTGTGGTCTCCACTACGGGCCGTACGTCTGCGTGGCGTTGGTTGCTTAGGCCGTTTCATCACCCATGAGCAGGGCCAAACGGGTTTGCGTAGTGCCATCACGGAACCAGCGCCGACACCCCTTGAAGTCGACGAGGCTGCGTTTCCTTTATTTCTACACGCAAATGGCCTGTCGTACAACGCCCACAAAGCGATCGTACAGGGGGGGGGGGGGGGATTTCGCGCCAAGTCAAATTCGCGGTGGTAAATTTCGCTGTGGGAAATTGCGCGGAGCCCCCTGGATTTTGTGTGGTACCCCCCCGCCAGAGTCCACAATGTGCACTGCTGGTGTCGCGGAGAACCCCTGAATTTCGCGTGGGAAATTTCGCGGTCAATTTGAAACGCGAAATTTCCCACGCGAAATTAAAGTGCCACGAAACCCCCGCCCCCCTGCCCTGTATGTCTAGATCCACCGACGTCACACTTGTTCCTCCTGTGCGACGGTGGGGCGTCCCCAGCAACCGCTTCAGCCCACAGCCCTGCCCTGAGCAGCACATACAGCCGGGATCGATTGCCAGATACCCTCGGCGTTGTGGGAAATGACGTTCCACGGCTTCAGTGTCCACGGGGTCCCGGGCTACGCCCATGACCACCACAACTGCGTTCCCATGTTCCTGTTCATAGGGAGCAGGCAAAATGCGCGCACCCTGTGCGCACACTGACTGCGTGCCCACCATATCACATGCCGGTCATGTGCCTCGTGAGCAACACCGGCACAACGCGCACGCGCAAACCCCTGCAAAGCACCAGCACGTCACATGCGCCCCGTGCGCATGTTCGGCATGCACTTCATATGCATATGTACCCCCCCCCCCTTGTAATAGGTACGCAAAACCCCCAAATTAATGCAGTCGCTACGCCTACTGTAGCTTGGACAAGGCTGTAGACACCCAGGAGAAGATTGCATGGTGAGCTGGTGCAAGAAAGGGGAATATAATGCACAAATATCCCCAAAATCAGAGTTTTTGTGGGTTCAAATGGGCAAACACTCACAACAAATATGTATCTGGCAAATTCGTCACCAAACCCATGTCTTATGTGGCCGCACTACATTTGGTACTGAATCAAATTAGGACCCAAAGCAATACGGTCTCTACGCCCGCTGTAGCTTGGACAAGGCCGTAGCTTTTACAAATGAGGGGCGGGGTACGGGGAGATTTTCAGTTCAGTTCTGGAGCACAGCACCCGGCGAACAGTGTAAGACACCGGGCAACTGACGATGACTGATGCTCCCAGTGACGCCGCCACGCCCCTTTGCACAGTTCTCCCACAATGCGGGACGGTGTCCCCACCCCCAGGGGAAACTGTCACCAAAATGACTGCATCCCCCCCCCTCGCCCTCCGGAGGGGCTGTGCGCCAGTACCCACACCGTACTTCTGGGCGCTTGCTGTTATTTAGAAGACGCTTTTGGGTGCTTGTTGTGCATTCCTGCTGGTGTCTCTGTGGCAGCACATAATCCCCCCCCCGTTCCTGCTGTGGGATGCAGATATTGGCTCAGACCCTGGCTCAACCATGACCCCGTGTGGTACAATGCTGCGAGGCAACAAAAGTCAGACCAAAAGCTCTTCAGTGACATTGCCATGGGTATCTTTTGCGAAAACAGAGAAAACCCCCACTGGCCCCCAACCAGCTTGGAGCCCACCTCAGAGCGTCTATTTGGACCCCACAGGAGAGCCAACGATCCCAATAAGACCAACTGACACTGGGAACGCTAATCCTGCGGCGCCTGCGGGAGTGCAATTCAGGTAATTATCATGGAACAGGGGAAATGGTACCCTTTGTGAACCGTACTTTTGAATGGGGAGTGGCTATTGCAAATTTTTTGTCTGTTTCAAGTATTGTGCCGCTAAAGTCTGCCTGTTGGACCTGCTTCCTTCACCCAAAATTGCGGAAAATTAATGCGGTGCCAATCACCCCACGGCTAATTACCCTTGCCATGCGGCGCCTGCCGCGCACAGGACGCATTCCCACTGCCCAAGCTTTCCTCCGCGTAATATACAGTGGGCTGCAGACATACCAGAAGGAATTCAAGGAGCTGATGCTGGGACTCGCGGATGCGGACGTTCTCCTTCAGACTGAGTGTGCGCAGGGCTGGGTCCTTTATATACATGGTGTGTCCATAAAACTGCTGACCTGCAATGCAAAGTGGACCGTGAGCCCTCTCTGCGATGCATGAATTACCCCCCACCACCACCACCATGCGTCCAGCAAACAATAAAGCCCTCAAAAAATACGGTCCAAACAGGAGTGTCCGTTGGAAACACCATTCAGTTACTAATTAATTCGGCACCTAAACCTGGTACCTAATTCATTGGGTCCCAAAAAAAATACGGTCCGAACAGAAAGTATTCATTGGACAAGGCATTCGTTGGACACGGGGGTGAGGGTAGCAGGGGCGGCAACACACCACATGCAAGTCAAGAGCAGCCCCGCAGCTGGCCCAAGAGGTGACGCGGACTCCGAAACTTGGCAAAAAATGAAAATGGGATTTTTGGAATCCGCGCCGGGGGGGGGGGGGGGAGACAAATCATCATTTGCCATGGATTTGGAAAAAAAATTTGACCAGTTTCAATGCTCAAAAATTTTTTCGGCGCTTTCGGCGCCAGAGCCCATAATGACCAATTAACACAATGTGAAGGTAAATTTCAGCGTATGTTGCGCGTCCTCACTGCCCATCAGGGGCATCCAGAGCTGTGGAATAGAAGCCCTTTCCAACCTTGTGCCTCATCTTAAACAAGTGCACATGCTTGCCCTTTGGGACAGGCTTTGGAGCAGGCTTGGCTGCAGGTTTTGGAATGGGTTTGGGCTTCTTTTTTTTTTTTTGGACTGACTCCAAAAGTTCATAGAGTACCAAAACAGTTCTTGGAAACACGGGCGACTCCGGAATAAGATACATTGGATCCCCGCAATGCGGGGCACGTGGCAAAGACCCAGAGTTCATATGCGTAAAAGCTCTCTAGGTAGGTGACCGCCACGCCAATAGGCAACCTATGAGATGAGTAATTGCATAGAATATGCGTCCCTTAACCGGGTTGATGGTGTAGAGGGGTGCCCTAAGCCGTAATTGCCGGGCACTGCAGCGGCGGGGGTGGGGAACAGCACAGACGCTACCCTGCAGGCGTCGCACAGACCCGAGGGGCCATAGAGTCACCTATTGAGCTGCTGCCACAAGTCCTGTGGGGTAATAGCCACAAGTTTCCGACGATGCCTGCTTGGAGCATTGTCCGGAGTCGGTCGTGTGCCTAGTATGCTCCGCCTTGTGCGGCATTCTGTTGGTACAAGAACTATGGCTGGGCCAAATACCGCATCGCCAAGGACGTCCAAGGTTCCTCGGAGTCGGCGGTTGTCAGGCACAGACATTGGTCGAGGTACGCCGCCGCCCACGCTCTGGTATGGTACGGCTGTGGCCGGTCCTATGTGCATGCCGCTCCACGTTGGGCAGCTTCCTGAGAGGTGCGAGCATTCCGTCGTGGTGCCCTTTCCCGGGGGCCCGTATACCCTACTTGCTTCCGGAGGATGGTGTCCGTGGGGTTGGGCCGTACTACCCATGGGCGTAGCTCTGTGTACCAAGCTGGCACTGCTGCGGATGGTGTGGTCGGCGCTTGTGGGTCGCGGGGAGCATCGTGAGCTGCCCAGCAGATGGCACACACCGTGTAACGCGTGATACCGGTGCCATGCCACTTGTGCCCTCAGGTCGCTCTCGGTATGTGGTCCCACAATGATTGGGGGATATGTAGGCCGCCGATGCCCTAGTCCACCATTCAGTTGGGGGAGAAAAGGAATGCAGGATCACGTGTGTGCCAGTCCCCACAGGTCCTCTAGGGTGACAATTTAGCAAATAACGAAGGCACACAAGCACTTACACCAAAAGCAGGCAAACAACTCGACTTGTGCCGTGTCCCCGTGGGACACTCCAATGCAACAAATTGCACTGCACCAAGATACACACACATGCACACCGCACGCACACATGCACGCACGCCACAAACAAGGCTAAACCATAGATCAGAACGTGATCTAAGAGCTTTCGTCGCTTTCCATGAGCCATGTCCAGTGGTGGGCGTTGGCCCAGGATGCCGGGCCTTGTGCAGCATTGGCGCTTAGGCATAGGCGACTCCACCCGGCGGGCAGCGCACTCAGATGCCAACAACTGGCTCATCACCGAAAAGAGCTCAACCCGTCGGTTATGCCGCTGGTAGTGCCGGTCTGCGGAGGTTGCCCACACTCTAGCACGTCGCAGGAGGGAGTGCCAGTGCCATGATTGCCTCCCCAGATCATCTAGGGTGTCGCCGTATGAATTTGTCACTAAGGTACCGAGAACGGCACGCTGCAAAAACTAAGGCTGGGCTAGATACTGCATCGCCGAGGCCACCTGCCGTGCCTCCGGATCTGTGGTAGTGGAACAGAGGCACTGGTGGAGATATTTCAGGCCCATGACTTGGTGTGGTACGACTACGGGCGGTCCCATGTGCGCCCTGCTCTGCGATGGGATGCCGCTTGAGAGGCGCGGCCATCCCGCCGCAATGTTCTCTCCCGGGGCCCTGTATACCCTACTTGATTGCGGAGGACAGAGTCCGTGGGGTTGGGCCGTACAGCTCGTGGGCGCAGCTTCGTGTACCAAGCCGGCACCGCTGTGGACGGCGTGGGTCTGGGGTCTGCCCACAGTGCTCGGGGGATGTGGTCCCAGAGGGACTGTGGAATGCGAAGGCAAGACACATGGTGCAGGTCCGCCGCCGACGCTTGTTCCACCATTCAATTACTGTATCTTGCCAGGGTCTCTAGGTGCTATGCCACATGTTGCGAAATGCGACTTTCCAACGCATGCAATGTATGAGGCATGTGTGGACAGTGGTACCGTGGTGGAGGGGACAGAGGGGACATTTGGGGGTGGTGTGGTCCCACGGCGCGCTTGTACCATCCCATCGTACCGGGCCCCGCAGCCATTTAACCCAGAGCATGCATCGGTCCCTACACATCGGCAGCCAGGATTCCCAGTGTGCACTGTCGAAAGTGGTGACACGCCTCCGCTGGAGGATCCATTTTCGCGCCGGAGTGGGAGTTGGCCCGCCGCACATCGCAATATCTTCGGGACGCTGGGGATCGTAATCCAGCAAAGGTAGGCGCGTGGCCATCTTGGCGAGCAGGTCTACTTCCCCATTGCGCCGAATTTGTTCGTGTATCTGCGCGTTGCGGGCCTCCGTCTCAAGGCGGTGGCTCGCCATCCACTCCGCAATGACGTGTTTGTGTTGCACCTGGTCGCACACTTTGTGGCGGATGTCGGCGTCGGAGCATTCGTGCGTGGGTCGGCAGTGAGCGCATTTTGTGACGGCCATGTTGTCGATATATTGAGTGTCACCGTCGGATGCGATGGCTGCGCCAATGGCTGCTCCGTACATGTCAGCCGTGTAGGACTGGTGTGGGCCTGCCACCCGGGATGCAAAGAGGCCCTTTTGTCACTGCGGCGCCCGCCGCCTAATATTCTGAGCCCGCAATCTCAACTGTTTGAAGGCGGCCAGCGGCCTCTAACGCCAAACCCCTGATGGATGCCAAGGTACGACATGAAGACCCCAAGAAAGGACTCCAGGATGTACGCAGCTTTATTGGGGCTTGCAATTTCTACCGCCGCCACATCAAGAATTTCACCTACACCAGCGCCATCGTGACGGACCTCATCAAGAAGAGTACTACTTGGCGCTAGGGCCCTCAAGAGCAACAAGCGTTTGACAAGCTCAAGGACAAAGTGGCTAACGCTAAGTGCTTGGGCGTGCCTAGAGCACAAGGAGAGATTATCCTGGTGACTGACGCCAGCAATGTGGGCGGAGGTGGAATGTTGTTCCAGTGGCAAGCACTAGAGAAGGAGGAGTTCGACTCGGCCATTTCCCAATGGGGGACTGATGGACTGAACCGAGACGGTACTCTCAAGCACAGCTACCCTGACGACAAATGGGTCCTGGTTCCCCTGGGCCATTGAAACTGGAAATGGAACCAGGCCAGGGGTAACTACTCTACCTATGAGCAAAAACTGCTCGCGGGTATGCTGGTGCTATCCTCTCAGTCCCGACTATTGGGGGGCAACCCTGTGGTTTGGCTATGTGACCAAGAACCGGTCCGTACCTTTCAAAAGGGGCCCCCACCTGAGAAGGCTAAGCTCAGACGCTGGTGGACCTACCTGAGCCAGCTACGGCTTTCAGTGCATCACATCCAGGGCATCAGAAACGAATGTGCGGACTACATCAGCCGCAACAACTTTGACGACATGATTGGTGCCAGGTCGTATAGGGACGTTCCGGCTGGCGGTTGCTGATTTCAGCAGCACGGTATGCGATGGTAACAGGGGTAGTATCCCATAGGCACTGTGCCCGCAGAGGGGTCTTCGTGGCACCGGTGTGGGGCAACGTAGTGGCGCGTGTGGAGGGCATCCACCACCTGTTCTCTGCGGGCCGACGGGAGGGCGCCGTCATCGGAGCCTTCTCTGTTGATGCTACGTGAAGTGCGGTGCGAACACCCAGCTGGGTGAGTCTAGCTAGGTAGTTGCAAATAGACACCGCTCGGGAGGGTACTTCTTTGTTGGGGTCGCGGCCAATGGATCCCGGACGTGAGCGTAACGTGTTCTGTACCATTGTGATGAAGCGTGCTCTGTGGGCCCAGAACAACTGGTGCAACCCCATTCCGCCCAGGCGGTGGGGGGAAGTGACATGGAGGACGTTGTACGATTTGTGAATGTTGACCTTGTTTAGTTCCACGCCCTCCGCCATAAGCACAAACCGCAAGCACATGGAGTCCATGGCTTTGAACATGGAGTCGTTGGGGAGGAACAAAGTGCAGTACGTCCACTGTGGAATTAGGACGGTGTCTAGTAGCTATACCCGCTTGAACGCGTTCAGTGGCAGGTATTGGTATCGCGCCAGATGAGATGCGGCCGTCCCCACAAAGGCATCATGTGCCTTTTGTTCCCAAGTCGGATGTGCCAGAAGGTGTCTGAGGTAGTGGAAGATAGGGGATTGCAGCAGCAATAGCGCATCAACCCACGTGGCGGCGTCCCTGGTCGGGGACCCTCTTCGCGCCACACCCTGACGGTGGGAGGGCGAGGCCCAACGGTACACCTGTGTCTTTGAAGGGTTCGTCTTGAGGCCCGGTATGGCAGACAACTGATTGACGCGCTCCAGGACGCGTTGCATCTCACGTTGGTTTGGGGAGATGATGGCGATGTTGTCGACATAGGCCAATACGGTGCTGTTGGGAAATTCCCTAGAGAGAGTCTCGCGGAAGGCCTCATACACAAGCACAAACAGGGCTGGTGACAGGGGGCAACCCTCCTTGATGCCGCGGCGTAACGGAAAACGGACGTCTCCATACACCCGTATGTTGTGTGCGTAGATGCTGGCCACCATGTGGTGTAGATGCGGGCCGGGGTTCCAATCAGCTGGAGTCCGTAGGCGAGGCACTCATAGGGCATGCCGGGGTAAGGTATTGCGATCTAGGAGGCATACCAGCGCCCCGTCCCCGTATTGGTGTAGAAGCATCGACATGCGGAGGGCTTATAGCGAGGTGGTATCGCCTGGCCTACTTCCTGCTTGGGAGTCGGAGAGTGCCGCGTCGACGGGCCCTTGCAGGGTGTCCAATATGAGGAGGGCCAAAATGGAGTACATCCCCGTGGCTATGCTCATGGGCTGGTAACTGCAGGCCGTCTCAGGGGGGCCAGACTTGTAGATCATGGCTATTCTGGCCTGCAGCCAGTGGTGCAGCACGTCGCCGCTTTCCCACACGTGGCGCACCGCTATGTAAAGGTCCCACTGCAGTTCCCTAGGCAACCACTGATACAAGTGTGGTGCCACGTAGTCCATGCCTGCCGCCTTATTCGTGGGGTGGCGTAGCGCTTTTGAGAAAGATTGCCAGGAGGGACGATTGGGGCTTAGTGGTCGGCCTGGTCTTAAGGCTTGTGACAGAAGAGCCTTGGCCTCTTCCGGTCACCATGGCGGGTGTCCCGCGAAGTGTGGAAGATGTTCCGCGGCCAAGGTCGTGTCCGGTTGCGGGCTGGTCATGCCGAAGGGGGTGATCGGCCACCACTTTAGGGCATTGGAGAAAGTAGAGCGGCCGCACACCGCGCATTTTCGGAAGCGTCTGAAGTGTCGTTGGGGTCGTTTAATATTATTGGTCGCCCTGTGGTGTGCCTAGGCCTGTTGGGCCCTTTTGGAGGGATGGTTGTGGTGCAATTCGTCAGCCAGCTACTGTTTTGACGGGGTCGTGAACCGGTTGAGGGCGGGGGTGTGCTTGTACAAAGCTGAACGCCGCGGCAATGATGGTGTCCGCCCTATCCAGCAGGTGCATGATGTGATCTTGGTTAGTAGAGTGTGCCTTGGACCATTGAGACATGTGGCGCGAAATTTTGCGGCATAACGAGGAAGGCCACTGGGACACACTGCCAATGGCCGCCGGCGGCGCCGGCCCTGGTCCCAATGGGTTCGCCGGTGTGACTCTGACCGCTTTGTGGTCACCCGCATGGGGAAAGTCGATGGTGTCTACAGAGATGGGGGGCTGAATGTCCCATGCCGCAGGGGAAAAAAGGATAGCGTCCAGGCGGCGGCCCTAGCAATGTGTGGCGAGATTTTGAGGGTCAATGTTTTCCACATGTGCCAACATCGGGCCCATCAAGTCTCCGGATTCGACGAGCGGGTGCCAGTACCTCGTTGGCTCCGAAGGGCGTCCCCACACGCCATCGTTAAAGTCTCCCAAGGATGCCCAAGACCGGCAATTGTGCCAGCCATTCATCCAGCTTTTCACGTTGGTCCCGTGAAAATGGCCCGTTAGCGATGACGGGATGTTAGCGATGACGTACGGTGTGTGGCCGAGGAGAGCGAGTTTGATAGCACGGGCCCGGCTCCCCATGGCGAGCAATTTGGTAGTGTATGTGGATATGGAGTTGTGGACGAGGAATTGTGTGTCTGGGTTCTCGTCTCCATAGGTGACGGGGAGGTATTCGCCATCCATAGCGGCCGTCAGGCTGCATGGTGAGATCAATGGGGGAATCAAACTCTTGTAGGGCAATAACCGCGGGCTGTTCAGCGACAATCTCCACCATGAGATGCCCCCAGCGCCGTAGTGAGAGGAAAGGTCCCCCGACATTGAGTGTCAAGAAGGATAGGTCTGGCCGGTGAGGGGGGTTGGGCCCTGGATTGGGGTGGACTCGTAGGACAGACGTAGCAGTCGCTGTGCCACATCCCATAGGATCAAGCCTGGTAACCGGGGGCGCGTGACTGTTTGACGTAAGGTTGCAATGTGCGGTTCCTTGCAGGTGTCGTGCATGTGGGGGGGTGTCCATATTCAGTCCCACATGGATGCCAGCAACAGGGCATACCAACCCGGCAGGTTAGAGTAGTGCCACTTGTGCCGAAGCACACGCCGCCAACGTCGCGGCACGGCGCTACTACGCCCAGCGTAGCACCATGAAGGAAATTGTACCACATGCATTGGGGAACTCATGGAAGCGACCCGGCCGCTCCATAGCAGTGTATACAAGACAAACATGTAAGGGAGGGACAATATCCATCGTGCTCTCTAGAAGTCCCGTGTCTAGCGATGGAGGCATGCAACGCCCAGATCATCGGCTCACTTATAATTGCATCAAGGCCGCTTCCTCCGGCGGCAGGGCATCGTGAAACGCCGGTGCGGCGGCCGTCAGCCTGTGGTCCTCCGCCCACACCGCCTCCATAGCGCCCAGGGATCGGCCGATCTCAAATCGCCACCAGGTCGGGTCCACATTGGTGTTGTTTGCTTCGGGCAGCTGTCGGAACAGGGCTTTGGCTTCGTCGGGCGCGTCGCGGCTAGTCACAGTGGCTTCCCCGGCAGCCAGATCGAAAACCACACCATGAGCTAGAACGGCACCGGATGCGTTCTGGTCGCGAATCCTGTACGCCACTTTGCCCCGGAGATGCTACCGTCCGTTCTTGTCGGCATCTTCAACACTCTCAAATGCCCCAAATTGGGCCGCACATAGCCGGGTGGTCTCCAGCGGGGCAACTGTGGGTGCCTAGAGCACGATTTCGTTAGGGTGTTCCGGTAGAATCAGCTTGTCGCACCCGAGCACTCCCGAACAGCTGGCCAAACCATATGTGTTCGTCTGAGTGCACGTGCTTCAAAAACAAGCGGCCGCCAGTCCAAAGCCTCATGGCCAGTTCCATGGTGGGGATGTCCGGTGAGATGTGGGTGAGTCGTTGGAATCTCATGCGGGACCCCTTGAGGAAAGAACTCCGGCAAGAACAGACACATGCGGTTTTTGTCCACAGGCTCGTCAACCTCTAGGGACCCATAGATTTCGGCTTATAGGTCCGCCGCACACTGCACCGAAGTGGCAGAGGTGGTGTTCCCCTTTCGGCGCTTTGCTTGTTAAATCACATGGAGGTGTGCACTGTCGGTCAGCCCAATGAATTGCAGAGGTGGATCCTCCCGCCTCAAGAGGTCGACAAAGGCAGAGGTGTATGGGGCCGGACATGAATATTCGAACCGCTAAAGAAAATCATCAGGTTGGGTAGTTGCTGCAGCCCCGCCCAGGAAATTTTGGAACGGCGCTTAGCCATTCCCGTGCCGACAAACAGCATTGTGTTGCAGTTGCAAGCAGAATGTTGGTATGAGCAGGAGGAACCCCCCCACGTTGTATAAGCTACACCAATATACACAATTATTACGGTCTAGAGTCTACAGTAGGCCTAGGTCCCTAGGCCTACTGTAGCTTGGAAAAGGGTGTGGCTTGCGCGTAACACATACAACTGCCGACACACACGTGCGCGGACCACATGTGCTGAAATTGGCAATTCAGGACCTATGGGATGCATCAGGCTGAAAAAAAAAACTTCCTAGTGCACCAGCAGGGGGCCACGTGTGCTGAAATTGGCAAATGTGAGGACAGACCCATGTCTTCTGTGGCCGCACTACATTTTGTACGTAATTAAATTACGTACCAAATTATTACGGTTCCTACGCCTACTATAGCTTGGACAAGGGCGTAGCTTATGCAGGGGGGGGGGGGGTACCACAAGCGTGATCCAGCCCCCTTTTCCCTCTACAATCGGAGCACAACCGCATCACGTTACATTTCTGACCACAAAAAGCACGGTCAGAAAAAACCAGGAAAACACGGGGGCTATGGCCAGCCAATGTGTGACCCGAGGGGTGTGCAACCGTTCTGGGGGTTGTCCCCCCCCCCCCCGTTGACCCAAACCTTGGGGGTCGGCAGGTCGGGCGGTCAGCCACCGGGCTCCCAGGGGGAGGGGGGGGGCGGTGGGTACCCCAACATACATACCTCAAAATGATCCCCATGACACATTGATCATTGAATATGCACAAGTGGGGTAAAAAAATGTTCAAAAAAAATTTGCCCATCAACTCAGGCTCCCTTCAGCCAAGGTCCGACCTGGAGGTCGGGTCGGGGTCAAAATCCTTTTTTGTGTTTTTCATCCATTGTTGAATTCTCCACAAAATTCTCAGTATTTTGAGTTATAGACACATAGGGTCGAACAAAAAAATTCCCCCCTGCTGCATGCCTAAAACAAAATCTCCGGCGCCCACAAACCCCATTGTTCCATACAACCATGTTGGGGTCTGTAGAGGGGGGAGGGGTACGCCCCCCCCCCCTTTGGGGTCGCGTCCTGACTAGAAGGACCCGCCGTGCTTGGACACCCCGGTGCTTGGGGGGGGGGGGGGGATAACTGATTGATGGTTCTGTCTTGAGCCCTTTTCCCGACCCCCCACCCAGTCCCCCCCCCCCCCCCCCCCCCGAGTTGAAAACCCGACTTCACCTGTGTCATGTGCCATATGACAGCTGGGCAGGCTATTGCTTAGACCTTTGGGGGAGGGGGGGGGGGGGGGGAGGATGATGGGCCTCGCTGCGGTTTGGCAACCCACCCACTCATCCAGCCGGCTGAGGCCCATGCAGTGTGTTTGGTCGTGCCTCCTTCCGTCAGTTTGCACAGCCAAAAACACCCCTAGTTCCGGGCATGGGGACACTTTGCACTTCCAAAAGCCCCCCTAGTTCCGGGCATGGGGATACTTTGCACTGGCAAAACCCCCAGGGAAGCCCTGAACAATGAGTTTTTCTGCTTTGTCTGCGGAGATTGCTGCGTTGAGTAGGCTCGGCCCTTGAAGGAGGCCCTGCCTGAATTGCTATGCGGTGCTAGGCCCCCACACAGGCCTTGCGCCGTATGTCGTTTGTCACCCGGGTTGGGCCCTCAAGTGCCCTACCTGAATGATTGTGCCTGTGGCTAGGCGCTGCAGGACCCTGGCATTCATTCATTCGCAAAAAATAAAAAAAATAAAAAAAACAACGGTGGCTGGCGTATTTTCTGGTTTGGCCCTTGGATGGCCCTACTCCTTCTCCTTCCCGCTGCCTGTTCTCCTTCATGCCTGCAATGTCTGCTTCTTGCTCTTCAGGTTGTACGGACCGTGACGCCAGCATGCCAACAACGTGCTGCCAGCGGCCGCCGTGGGTACTCAGGATGACGTCTGGACCTTAGTTTTTGCAAGTCTCGGTGCACACTAACCTGCCTGCAGCCACTCAGCACCTGACTTCTGAATCTGGGTTTTGGAGATCTGAATTTTGGGCTAATTCGCACATAGCACTCACACAGCACACAGTGCATGCAATGGAAAAGAATGGCACTGCAAAGGGGAATCAATGAATGCTGAGGGAACGACAGCGGTGAAGATCGCTCCCGTCCCACTGATACACTTGTCCAAAGATGGGCCAGCTGCAGGAAAAGCAACGTCAGACGGGAAGTCCAACAAGCCTCTGCTTGAGCACAGTCCGCGTGTGGCGAGCGCGAACACACACACACAATAGCCAAACAAACGAGCACAATACGGCTCCGAATCTCAGAATACTCGCCAGTTGGATCGCCAAACAAGAAGCATGTTCAACACCAATAGGCGCCGTAAAACACACACACACACACACACCACAGTTAGAATCAGGCAAGAACTAACGAGCATGTGTAGACGGCACAAAGAAGCAAACACTGACTGGTAATCAGGGCCAGCTGCAATTTGCGTTCATCAAATTATCTCTCTGAATAAGCGAGCACCTTGGTGTGACGTCTCACTGACATCGCTGACCTCTACGAGAGGCTGGTTGCTGCACCCAGGGTTCAGTCACACACTACAATTGCACCCATAAACAGCACAAGCCGTCCAACTGCAGCAGTAGTGCCAGTGACAGCAGAAACCACCATCAGACACACTGCTAAGCAAGGGGGCCAGTCTGTATTGGATGCAACCATCCAATCCAGTGCACACGTGCGCCCGCACACACCCGCACAGAGCTTACACACCCACACACTGCAGAACCCAGTAGCAGCTCAGCAGGCCAGCGCATACCAGTTAGTCATTGAGTACCGCCCGCCATGGTGACTCAGTCTGCCACATATGGGTTTCTGGTTGGTGTACAAGCACTACAGATACACACACTCGCCCTCTGTGTGTGCAAGGGCCCAGTCCTTCGCATACCGTGGAGCTTGTCGACGGGTTGGACCACCACGCACCTCCTGCTGCAGTCATTGGTGCGGACCCAGAACCGCATGGACAAGCGCACACATGCACCGTTATACCCTACAAAAAAACACAAACGGCCACATTTTTGTTTGCCATCAATCTGCTATGATGGGTGTGTCATGGTGTTGCCTCATGGGAATGGCATGTCAGCACCTAGACAGTAATTGAAAAAGAAAAAGATGAAGAAAAGCAAAAAGCAGAAGGGACCGGTGACAGGGAGCAAAGAACAAGGTCTGCTAAACGGTCACCTCAAGTGCCAATAGAACAAGGCCGAATTCCAAGCACCAGACCACACGAGCGTCACTCAGCACCGCCCATCAGGAATACTCTGCAGAATTGACAAGAAAAAAAGCAGCCATCACATGTGCCACAAAGCGTCAAGGCTTTGCGGAAATGCCTGAACAAAGTAAAAAAGCAACGCAGCACCACACAACCACCAAGTGTTACAAACATTTGGTAGCGGAAGACTTCAACAGAGCCCAGTTTCCACATCCAACATTGGAGGTGCAGGCCAGACAATGCATAAAGCCAAAGGGTGTGACCCGAAAAAAGGTATGACAGAGGAAAAGTTTTGTGGTTTACCACCATGGCCTGAGTTCCACGCCAATGTCCCTTAGATCCCGCTGGCAGTACTCGAGGACTTGGCGTCGTAGATCCACGTCCAATGTGTCCAAGTACTTCTTGACCATCCGCCGTCGACGCTGCTGCTGCGCTGCTGTGAACAAATCCTCTCGACCGAAGACGTCCCTCCCAGGAGCCAAATTGTCGGGACAGTTGGCGACGTGTTGGTGTGCATCATGCCCGCAGTCACGGAGGCAGTAAGCACAGAACGCAGCCTTGCAACGTCCACAAGTTAAAGCAAAGCAACCGTCAAAATCAAAGAACGCTTGACCACAGCGAGGGCACTGTAATGTGAGGATCTGTTCGCGGATGTATTGGTGGTGGCGCTGCACCTGAGGCGCAAAATGCAAATGTGGAATAGAAATGGAGTGAACTTGTGTGTGAAGTGCATGTGGGAAAGCAATGTTCATGAATTGATTCTCAAATGCCGGGGAATGTGGGTAGACGGCCGGCAGCAAAAAGCACTCGCTGGAGGGGGGACAAATATGCGGCTGGGTCATTGTGAGAAAATTTGCACCAGAAATATTTGAAGTGGTGGTTCACCTTGAAGGAAGAAATCCATTGACTTCGGCAAGGTACCCCAAGGAGTGACCGATTGCCATCCCTGTACATCCCAAATAGTCGTGGAACGTTTTCACTGGCTTGGACGTTCGGCGCCTCCCAGTCATCTGGTAGGATGGGTTGGCATCTGGTAAGGGCCAAGGAGCGACCACACTCTGCAGAGGGGCTGGGGGGGGGGGGGGCACAAAGGTTGCGCCAGCATGACACACGTTGGGAACCGTGAAACAAGAACAAAGCAAGAAAAGCGGTGACAGAAAGCATGACACACACACAGACACACACAGAGCAGGAGGGAGGGAGAGGCAGGGAAAAAATTCGAGAGATATATTTTTCATGCGGAAAAACAGTCAAACTCAGCACTTGTTTGAGATGTGTCTGTGAATGTCAAGGATTGCTGGTATTGTTAAATGCCTACATTTGAGGGACAGGGCTATTAAATGACGAGGAAACTTGTAGTTCGTCCTTGTAAAGCAGCTCTTGGGTGTGCTTTGTCTTCACACATCGCAAGCCTGACACCCATACCTGAGCATCTTGAGAGCGCTGCTCCAACTCTTGGCGTGCTTGTTCTTGCGCTTGGGCAACTTGGCGTTGTAGTTCGGCATTGAACTGTTGATTTAGCTCTGCCACAAGCTCAACTTCTCGGACATGGAAAATCCTTCCTTGATATTGCTGGTACACAGCGGAAGACAACCGCTGTGCCAACAGTGCATCAGGATACGCTGGTGCCACGCAGCCAGGCATGGGGCATTGAAGGCGGCCTCGGTTTCTTGCTGTGGGCCCTTCCTCTGCAAGGGCATTCAGATGGCTCTCTAGGCACATAGTGCATAAGAAATGCTGGGCTTCGCCAGAGGGACAATCAACCCCATCTTTGAGCTTCATATCCTAAACACACGGGCGCGGATCTCGCCAAAACGAGCTTGACACACGGGCCACCCACCTCATATTGATGGCTTTCCCTTGAGAGAGGTTGGCAAGAAGGTGTGAGGAAGAGCTGGGGTGCATGCAATGGAAAGGGTGTGGTACCGTGGGGTCAATGTTGTTGGAGACTCAGAGTCTTGAGAGCTTAAGGATTCTATTGGCTTTGGCAAGACGCATCAAGGGGAGCACATGAGCCTTTCTAGGGGAGTTTTGCCTTGAGAAAGGATCCACGGAGCAAAGAAAGCATGATTAGGCTTTTGCCATCATCCCCTGCAAGCCCCGCCCATCCTTGTGCGCCTCAAGCATACCAAAGCCGCACTATTCCCTGAAACGATTTGGCTGCTGCAAATGGCTCCGAATAAGCCCTTCTGACAGTCCAAGGGGTGGGCGGGCTTTCAGTTGGGGCTGGGGGGGGTCGATAGAGCCCCCTGGCCAGAACCTCCCACACAAAAAAGGGCTCAACTGACAGAACCCCACAAAGTATTCCTCGGGACCTTCGTGGTTCGAATGGCGGTGGTATTCGTGTTTAAGGACACTTGGTCCCCAATCAATTCCGGCTACACATGTGTGTAGCGCCCCACCAAGGCCTTCCATGAGAAACACATGACCCACGAAGAGTTACAGTTAGAGTCAAAGTCAGAGTCAAAGTCAGAGTCAAAGTCAACGTGAGGCTTAGAGGTAGAGTCTAAGGAAGAGCTGGAGTCTCAGTTGGAGCATGAGTCAGAGTTAGCGTTGGAGGGGAAACTAGAGGGAGCAGATGCCCGCGTTGCAGCCCTTGAAGGCGCATAGTTAGGGTCAACCAAATGGCTATCTGGACCACTCTGTGCAGAGGCACACTCTGGACACAACCAGCAACCATTAGGAACCTCGTGCAAGGGTGGAGTCAAGCACAACTAGTGCCATCCAATTGTGGTACAATGTGCACCCTCACAAATGAGGATATCATTGCCCTGAGATGCAACACCACTAACGCAATGAACACAAACAACATCTTCATCTTCGCCTTCGGGGTCCTCAGCCATGATTTCCTCAGGCACGGATCCAATGTCGGTAGGTAGACCCGTATGCGTACAAAGGGAATCGGTGTGATTATACACACGTAGCATGACCTCAGCCTGAGGGCTAGAGGCACTCAAATCCAAACAAGTCAGCAACCGCTTCAAATTCTATTGCCTTGGGCAGTGCACCTGGAAGAGAGGCTAACAGTCATTCAATCAGTCAAGGAGTCAGGCAAGCTGTCAGTTAGGCAATCATTCGGGCAAGCAGGCAAGCAGAAAGACAGACAAAAAACACACGGGTTTTTTAGCCCTACAGGCAACATAACAATCCGCGGTCGAGTGGTAATGCACCCGACCGCCAACAATCAAGTTGGCCGAATTGTAACCTTTGTTGCACCGGACCCTCGTTTACATCCCTTCGAGCACAAACTTTTGACTCCCCCCCTCCAAATACGATATCCCGTTTCAGGGGATAGAGGCGTCAAAATCAAAAAATTCATTAAGGGATCGGTTTATTGGGCAAAATAATGATTTTACAAGGGGTTGGACATCAACAAACATTGTCGCAGCTCGCCTCCTTGCGGTCCCGCCCCGATCCTGCTGCCGACACCCTAGCGCAGTACCAAGCCCTCCCCGTCGCCCACCACCAATCGGAGGAGGCGACCTACCAGTCGGGGGCACTGGGGGTGGACGATGTAGTAGCTGGGCAGCATCCCTCGCCCCCTCCCATGAGGTAATTCACATTGACCTTCGCAGCCCCTCCCGCAACTCCTGTCTTGGGGGGAAGGCTTGGTCCACAACTTTGTGGAGGGAACTCTGCTCCCAACTCCCCTCTCTTAAGTTTTTGCATTTGACCCCTCAACCCGCCACCATTGCCTAACTGCTCAATTCCATGCGTACTAACCCAGTGGGGAAGCCCAAGGACGCCCAGGGCACAAAATGGGCAAGGGCCCATAAGTGTACAAACGTATGCAAGCCGTACAAGAAGACGGCTTCTAACCGACATGCAACACCTTCAGACTCTAGAGCGGCGGGTCCGGTGTCGCAAGAAACGGACATGAGAACACAACACGAACTGAGACCGTTGTTGCCTGTGGCCAGGGTGCAATAGCATACCTTGGGGTATGCCACGCGAACGAACCCCAAGAAAGGGGTATAAGTTGCACACGCTTGCGCTTGATCTAAGAACCTCTCTTAGAGGTGATTTGCAACGGTGCATTGCCCATTTAAACCCATACAACCACGTGCTTGCCGGAGCAAACGTTCCACCTCACCCTTCACTCCACGGGTCACCATACCACAGCGCCATTTGAGCTGCTCCTCAGCTTATGCAAATTGTTGTTAGCAGCGGTGAGCAAACTAGGCGTGCACAGCATGCACACTTGCAACATCACCAATGCCAAAGGCAGCCAGCGCAACAACATAGATCTCTTCTGCCTCCGGGCAGTGGTAGTTGTTTTTCTCCCCCAACCGTGTGCGCGGTACAGAAGGGAGTGCAACCTTCACAACTCGCAAAATACTCCTCACACTTTTTCCTCAACAACTGCTCAGTTGTCAACAACCGCCCACCCTACGTTCTTGGGGGGTCCCCAAAAGAAGGAGCAAAAGCAGATGTGGCTACATCATCCCTGCCTTCTCATGGGCCCAAGAGTGGGCGAAATTCCTATGCAACCCATGCGATCTCGAAATCAAAAGTGGCTACATCACCCCTGCCTTCTCGGTACCCCTCGTCACCCCTCAAGGTGTGGATCCGGGGTGTGGGGACATGAAAACTGCGAAGCAAGACACTATCCCGGTTGCTTGGCAAGCTATGCTGGTCGGCACGCCTGAACGCCGGCCTGGGTGCCTTCCTCTTAGGATCCTTCATGGGGCGCGGGGGCTGGCAAAGAGCATTGCCACGGTGCTGCTCTTCTCCGCACGTCCACAACACCAACAAGGTACAGGGGGGTTTGGCCGGCACTACCCGCCCGTGGTCTTTAGACCTTTTTGTAGCTGCTCGACGATGGACCTAAGAAGGAGTTGGATGAAGAGGCACTACTACTGCTACTGTGAGTGTTGTTGTTGATGTCGGACTGTGCGGAGGAATCCTTCCGTGCTCGGCACCCCTTCTATCACCCTTTTTGATTTTTCGGCCTTCTTTCTCTTGCGCTTCTCCTTCCGGTGCGGCTTTTTCTCCCTCTTCTTCTTCTTTTTGTGTTCCTTTATCCGGTTGCACAATCTATCCTTGCCGCTTTTGTCGCAGTCGGGGATGATCAGCCATATGTTGTCCACCATCTCAGTGGGTACGGCTTCCCTTAGGCGCTTTGTCGTGGTCCATCCACTTCTTGATTGCCCTGCACAGTTTCCGGGTCACAGTTTCCGGGTCACGCGTGCCTGCATTCTTGGGGGTTCCCAGAAAAGGGGGCAAAATGAGAAGTGGCTACATCACCTTGCCTTCTCAAGTGCCCAAAAGTGGGCGGAATTGCAACATAACCCTTGCGTTCTCGGGAGTCCCTAGAAATGGGGACCAAATCAGAAGTGGCTACATCACCCCTGCCTTCTCGGGGGCCAGAAGTGGGCAAAATTGCTAAGTCACCCTTGCATTCTCGGGGGGGACACAATCAGAAGTGGCTACATCACCCTTGTGTTCTCGGGTTTCCCCATAGTGGGGAGACATGAACAAGAGACAAAGCAGTGCCACTTCTCCGTGCAATAATGGTGCCTGTCAATTGAGCCTATTTCCCAATCCCCCCCCACAGATTTTGGGGGCTCTATTGACCCCCCCCCCCCCGTTGAAAACCGGGTAAGCCAAGGGGGTGCTACACAGTTGCCCAACGATGGAGATGTGCTCATGCTGTCACCAATCGATGACCATACCTGGCCCAGGGCCACCCCTAAGTTGTCGACAGTTGCTCCAACATCGCATTTTTCCACAATGCATACAGGACTTGACATGGCCTTCAGCTACATGCCGTATTTGGGGCTGATTGCATGAGCCGTTGCATGGTGGTGCAATCGTGCAGAGCTGTATCAGCAGCATCCTGAAGAGCCTCAAAACATGAGCCCCCCCCCCCCCCCCCCCCGGGTCCCAAGAACTAAAAAACCGGAAATCCATAGCAACCAACTGTTGTAAGGTATACGCACAGGATTTGCACTCCCAAATGCTGCAAACCAGACCATACAAAATCCAAGGCATTAAAATGCCCACCCCCTATCAAAGACTTAGCAGTAAGATTTGCATACCTCGTAGCAGACACAGCATGTTCGTGCCTCTGCAGCTTCCTGTGCAAGCATTGCTCGCTCCGCTTCAGCTCTTTGATGCTCAACACCCGCCAAAGTATGCTCCAGCTGGTTGACACGCCGAGCGAATTCATCTCGGAGAGTTTGAAGGTGCTCCTGCAATCGCTCATTCTGTTTGAGCTGCAAATCGCACTCTGACTGGACAGTGACGTGCTCCTTCTGTAGAGCCATCAGCTCCCTAAGCGCAGGGCACAGTGTTGTGCAACGACACACAAAAAGCGTCCCCGGGAATCCAATCTGTGACAGCAGTCAGACCATGTCGTTAATCAACTGTCGCCTGTCATTGGTGAACTGTCAACTGCTGTCAGCTCACCTCCAACAACCATTTAATGCCAGACGCCTTCGAGTGTGAAGATGCACCAGCGCATGAACGTCTGGAGACAGCACTGCCCAACGCAATTGAGACGGCAGAAAAAAATGCCCGCGCCGTTAAAACTGGGTGTGAACCTTGCGACAGAATTCTTCGGTCGCAAGCGATGTGTGAGATTGTTTTCACGTCTCTAGGGCCGATATCTGCAAATGGTTGGTGCTTTCGAACTGAAGCTGGAAACCAGCAGAAGCCACCCGCTCTGTTGCAGGTTGAGCAGGAGTTGCCCTTCCGAGCAGGATGCATATACAACCGTAGGGTTCCGCTTCCAGCAGGCCCGCAGTGGGTATTTGCCTTGAAGGGGAGGGGCCAGGGGGGGGGGGGGCTTTGGGAGCTACTCCAGAATAGTACAGAGCGGTTACAGGGGACTGTGAAAACAGTTGGGGGCGGTTACTGGTGGTTGGAAATGCAGTTTGGGCTGGTGTTGGGGTGTGGCAGTGCCTTTGGGGCAGAATCAGGGCCGGAGTGCTGGGAGGGACGGGATCTTAAGACCCCATCATACATACCTCTCTAGCACACGCCTTGTACTCCGATTCTCGAGACAATTACAGACTACTTCATGAATCACAAATTGTCAGCATGACTCCCCTCACCAATCGGCCTGTAAAAAAATGTAACTTGTGCACCAAAAATCGTTGCGCATTGCTTGTTTTGCTGTAAGGTTGTGTAACTTTTTTTCGCTGCAAGGTCGTGTAATTTAAAAAAAAAAAGAATTTGAAAAAAAAATGTCGTGTGTTTTTTTTTCCTGCAAAAACAGCTAGCATGGATTGCGGCCAAGCTTTTGCAAAGGCACAGATCACATTGTATGGACATTGCACCTATGATTCAAGGGCAGGCCACACTTTGTGAGCTGTGCTCCCCATTCATATCACACCATCACTCACGAAAATCGCCAATAGCCATTTGAATCCAGGGAAAAGTTGCTCCACTTTCTTCATGGCCTTACAGAAGTAGTGGATGGCAAATTTGTTTTCCATCTTAGCTATTGCTATGCCTAGGGCAACAACCTTGTGCATTGCTGTCAAGGTGCACAACAAGAGAATGCTACTTTTTTCGCAGATGCTTTCACCCGTCCCGTCAAGTGCAACACAAAAGGGGAGTATCTGCACCGGGCACGTGCCATGCGCTTCATTTACATCGAATTTACCCGGAACCGACGGAGTTTCACCCTATCCCAACATGGCTGCTGGGGAGACCAAATACATGCACCACATGACATCTGTTCTTGCAACAAACATTGTAGAACCAAGAGCCCAACAGAAACAATGAATGTGATCGTTGTACCACCAAATCATCCCCACATGTGTGGGTGTTGAAAGCTTAAGTACACAGGCCTAAATCTCCGCGGCACGCATGCCGTGTCAGGTGCCCCCTGAAATAGCCCTGCCACAGCACTGTCCCTCAACTGCTTGCAATTGGGCATTACATAGCAAATGTAAAGTGCTAAATACCAAGCATATTTTTGGGGGGGTTCTGAATGTGGGCCCTAGCAATAGAAGGGTGTTACTTTCGGTAGACTCGCGTGGGACAGTGGAAAGTGCACTGTGCAACTCATTGGCACAGAGTCACAAATAAGCAAGCAATAGTCCAGTGCATGTGTATTATACAGGGCAACACGAGGCCCAACGGGCTCATCAGCGCCGAATTCTCAGTGGATCCCACACTGCCATCTATGGAGCTTTGCTAGAAGACAGCGATGCATGCACAACGGGTACAAAACAAAGGGGGTGGCAAAGTGCCTCCCCAAAGTGGGCAAGATGGCTACATAACCCTTGCTGTCTTGGGGGTCCCCAACGCCCAGCATGGGAAGTAAATTCAGAAATGGTTGCTTAACCCCTGCCTCCTCATGGGTCAAAATGGGCAAGACGGCTACATAAACCCTGAGATTCGGGAGGTCTTGAGTTATGTAGCCATCTTGCATGGGGGATCCTGTGGACGGCATGGGACATGTAGCCATCTTGCCTACTTTTGGGGCCCCAAGGAGGCAGGGGGTAAGTAGCCATTTTGGATGTTTCTTCCCCCCGGGGGTCCTTAACGTTTAGCGCAGGGAAGTAAAATCAGATATGGCTGCTTAACCCATGCCTCCATGCCCAAGAGTCAGCATGATGGCTACATGCCCCATGCTGTCTAGGGGATCCCCAACGCTCAGCGCGGGGAGTTAAAATCAGAAATGGCAAGCATCCTCGGGGCCCCAGAAGTGGGCAAAATGGCTACATAACCCCGACTGTCTACCATCCGGGGGGCACCCAACACTCATGGCAGGGAAGTAAAATCAGAAATAACGACCACATGGCTACATAACCCCTGCCGTCTCGTGGGACCCCAACGCGTAGCACGGGGAAGAAGAATTCGAAATGCCTGCTTAACCCTTGCCTCCTCGGCGCCCAAAGATGGGCAAGATGGCTACATAATACCTGCTGTCTGGGGTCCCCAACGCTCACTGCGGGGAAGGAAAATCAGAGATGGCTACTGAACCCCTGCCGGCTCGGGGCCCCAAAAGTAGGCAAAATGGCTATATAATCCCTGCTGTCTAAGGGGTCCCCAAAGCTCAGCGTGGGGAAGAAAAATCAGAAATGGCCGCTTAACCCTTGCTACATCGGGGGCCCAAAAGAGGGCAAGATGGCTACATAAGCCCTTCTGTCTCGGGGATCCCCAAATGCTCAGGGCAGGGAAGGAAATCAGAAGTAGCTGCATCACCTCTGCCTCCTGGGGGGCCCAAAAGTGGGCAAGATGGCTACATAAATCCTGCCTTCTTAGGGATCCCACACCAGGGGACAAAATCAGAAGTGGCTACTTAACCCGCACTGTACAATTTCTTTTCTACTTGCATTTACAAAAAAAAATACACGACTTACAACACACACACCACCCGTAAAAAACGTAACTCGCCCCCCCCCCCCCCAACTAAATCGGACACTGCACATTCGCAGTGTTTGGGAGGGGGTCAGTGTCCATCGCTTTGTAGTGGTCCTGCTGACCCCTCCCTTGGTTCCCATTTCTTGGGCCCCTCTGAAGTGGGTGAGTGGCGTTATGCTGCAGAAAGGGCGTACTACAGAGGCACAGGAGAACGCACTGGGGACACACTGCACACACCGCATGACAGTCAGCATTTGGGGACGTTTGTCGGGCACAGCTCTGGTGCAGTTTTTCGCCAGCCGCAGCAAGCCTTGCACCAGAGCATCCGGCCAGGGGCCTGGTCGGGCATCGGCCTCCAACTCATCCTCCTTCAGCAGATCCTTGATGTCTAGCTGCTGCGCCAGGAGGCCAGAAATCAGTTCACAGAGCACCACCCCAAACGAGTGGACCTCCGACTTCTCTGAATACCGCTGGTCTCGCAAGTACTGCGGGCACATGTACCCTGCAATAGAGGACCCCAGCCTGATCCAGTGCACAACACGTTCGGGGGGGCAGCCCAAATCCGCTGATGAACGAGTGAAAGCACTCCAGCCACTGCCCCTGGGGCCACACACAACCCCCCCCCCCCACACACACAGAAACCTGCCTGCCTTATATGACAGTAGAAAACCGTGCAAAACGGGTCGAAACTTGTCTTGACGGCAGTCAACCAACAGCACCTGGACGGTCAGCGGCGGCAGTTGGCGGGTCACCGACAGCAGAGGGCGGCCAACTGACAGCAGTTGGCGGTACACCGACGGCACTGGGTGATCAACTGACAAAACGTGACCGATAACTGCCGGCATGTGGTCGGCAATCGCCAGCAGTTGGACAGCTACCGCCGGCCCAGGAAGTGGCCTGCAGCTTGCAGTCGCTTAAACAAAAGCAGCGAAGATTTCCAAAAACAGAGCCCTGCCACGGGGGGGGACGTCTCCTCGCTTTTATGCGCGACCCCCCCCCAGTAGAAGTGGGCCGAAGGCCCCTGGGGGGGGCATTGGAGGGGGGGGGGGGGTTTCAGGGAGGGGCGATGGGGGGGGAGGTTGGGATTTGATTTGATTTGATTTGATTTGAGGGCCGATCTTGAGGCTCACAGGCCGCCTGGGGGGCGCTCGATGGCTGTCCCGACGACTCTGCATATCGTCTGGCCATGCATGCAATGCACACCTGGCCGCGTCCGCGGGCCGGGGAGGGGCAGGCCTGTCGCCGTGCCGCGGGCTGGGTGAGGAGGGGGGTGGGGGGTGGGAGACACGCGCATCCCGCTGGGGGGGGGGGGGGGGCAGGCAGGGGGGAGGGGGCGGAGGCCTCGGTGGGGCCTTGTGCACGTCAGCAGAGGGTGGGGGGTATGGCCACCCCCCTTGGGCAGTCAGCTCAGGGCGAAGGGACGTGCTCCACCCCTGTGCACGCTAGTACCGGGTGGAAGGATTGGGCCTCCACCCCTGTGCACATCCGCACAGGGTGGAGGGCACGGTGGGTGTTGCGCCTCTGCAGCCAACCCCCGCCCCGTCACCAATCGTGGGGCTATGGGAGTGCTGCATAGCCGTCCCCGGGCCGCTGCGCACATACCGCTGCTGGTGCACCCGGCGTACTGTTGCTGCTCTGGCGTCGCTGTTGCATTGCAGCCTACCCTCGCCACGCACGGCAGCACGTGCAACCCGTGTCTCGCCGCAGCTGTGGCACTGCACCCGCACCATAGCCAAGCCCGCTCCTCTGTGCACCACTGCACAGGGCGGAGGGATAGGTTCCCTTCCCCTGTGCACCACAGCACAAGGCGGAGGGACAGGTTCCCCTCCCCTGCGCTCCACAGCACAGGACGGAGGGATGGGTTCCCCTCCCCTGTGCACCCCAGCACAAGGCGGAGGGACAGGTTCCCCTCCCCTGTGCACCATAGCACTGGACGGAGGGACGGGCTCCCTTCCTCTGTGCAACACAGCACAGGACGGAGGGATGGGTTCCCCTCCCCTGTGCACCACAGCGTAGGACATAGGGATGGGTTCCCCTCCCCTATGCACCACAGCACAAGGCGGAGGGACAGGTTCCCCTCCTCTGTGCACCACAGCACAGGACGGAGGGACGGGTTCCCCTCCCCTGTGCACCACGGCACAGGGCGGAGGGACGGGCTCCCTTCCCCCGCGCACCGCAGCATAGGACGGAGGGTCTGGTTCCCCTCCCCTGCGCACCACAGCACGGGACGGAGGGACAGGCTCCCCTCCCTTGTGCACCACAGCACGGGACGGAGGGACAGGTTCCCTTCCCCTGTGCACCACAGCACAGGACGGAGGGACGGGTTCCCTTCCCCTGTGCTCCACAGCACAGGGCGGAGGGAGAGGGTCCCCTCCCCTGTGCACCACAGCCCAGGACGGGGGGACAGGTTCCCCTCCCCTGTGCACCATGCACAGGACGGAGGGATGGGTTCCCTTCCCCTGTGCACCACTGCACAGGACGGAGGGACGGGTTCCTGTCCCCTGTGCACCACCGCACAGGAGGGAGGGACGGGTTCCCCTCCCCGGCGCACCGCAGCACATGACGGAGGGACGGGTTCCCCTCCCCTGTGCACCACAGCCCAGGACGGGGGGACAGGTTCACTTCCCCTGTGCACCTCGGCACAGGGCGGAGGGACGGGCTCCCCTCTCCTGTGCACCACAGCACAGGAGGGGTTGGGAGGGTCAGTTGGGGGGGGGGGGTCTAGGTTGGGGGGGGGGGGTCCAGGTGGGGCGATTTGGGGTGGTGGGGTAGGGGGGGGGGGGGCACAGGCTCCCCTTACCTCCCCTTGCCCTCAATCTAACCATACCATCACCATAAAGCCTAGGGTGAGAGCTAGGGCTAGGGGCAAGGCTAGGGTTAGAGTGAGGGCTAGGGTTAGGGTTAGGGTCACCGAGCCGGTGGAACCAGTCTTGGTTTTATAACCCTTTTTAGTGTCTAGGGTGGACCTACCAGGTTTAGCAGCAGCAGCAAGCAAGCAGCAAGCAGCAAGCAGCAAGCAGCAGCACGCGCGAAATGGGAAAAAATCAGAATGCCATCGTGATGCTTCGGATTTGGTTGAAATTTTGGTGGATGATACCTATGGGTGTGAGGGACAACCACACAAAGTTTGAGCAAGAAACTAAACGGTGGCGGCCAGGAACAGTTGTCGCAGGTGGCAGACCTCAAAAACTGGAATTTAGGGCCAAAAAGAGCCATTTTTGGGCCAAAACAGCCCCAGAACCCATTCAAAACGGCCAAACGAAGGGAAAGGGTGGGTACACTCTATGTGCAGCTGGACTTTCCCGTGTCAACGAGCCCTTTGCGGCCCTCTAACTCCACCATGTGTCCCGGAAACGGCCCAAAAAGGCCCCCAGAAGCCCCAAATTTTGTGTAGACTGGCTGGCAACAACCACAAACCAAGAACAGGCCATATCTTTGGCTACCTGGCTCAAAAGGCGATTCCGAGGGCACCTAATCCACCCGCAACCCCCCCACTTTTTGTGGTTTCTACCCCTCATAATTGCCCAAACGGACGCCTAGACTCCCGTACCCAGGCCCACTAGGCTGCGGCAAGCTGCAAGCTCAAGCCCAAACACGTGGGTGCCCAAATGGGTCATTAGGGTCCAATAGGGGCAAAAAACTGACTTTTCTCAAAAATGATCCTAGACCATGTGTGATGCTAAAACAAGTGTTTTTGGACTGTTTTGAGCTTGTGGTGGCCCATTTTGGTCCTCCGAAAATGCCAAAATGCCTTGAAAATGGGCTGTTTTGGGACCAAAAATGGGTCAAAAATGGGTCAAAAACGCATTTTTCCAAACCTCATCCTAGACCATTTGGGGTGCACCAACGGGTGAAATGAGCCCATTTTGAGCCCATTTTGAGCCCATTTTGGGGGCATTTTGGCCCCTCAGAAGTCCAAAAAAGCCTTGAAAGTGGGCCTTGTGGTGAAGGGGATCACTTGCAAGCTGATTTCACTCTGTCAACGGCCTTCATTGTGTGACTCATTGGTGTCCCTCACCATTCATAGCTGATGTTCCCTTCCCCACCAGCTCGGTCCCAATATTCAGTCTTGATTAGGGTTAGGGTCAAGGGTAAGGTTTGGGGGTAGGGTTAGGAGTAGGCTGAGTTGGGGTGGGCGTTAGAGTCAAGGTTGGGTTCAAGGATAGTGTTGGGGTGCAAAGTGGACAAAATGGGCAAGGGGAATGAAAAAAAAAATTCGGGTGCCTTCGGCGCCACCATATGTATGGCCAGTAGCTGTTGACCCTTGGCAACTGAGTGGGCCCGGAGGGCAGGGAGGGGGGGGGGGGGGGGGAGTCGCGTACCAGAACCGAGGAGACGCCCCCCCCCGTGAGCCCTGCTTACCACACAGGGTCACACAACTAGAAAACAAGGCTCCAAATAAGCCTTGCCGCTCACCGTCTTGAGCACGTATTCGTTGTTGTGTGTCCTGCTGCCTCCAATCCGCACACGCGGCCCACGGTCATACACCGCATTCTTGTTGTGGTGAAGAGCTCGCTGCCTGCACTTCCTTCGACCCAATGGACAGTGCCGACAAGTCGGGGGTACAAAATCAGACTTTTCGAAGCCCTCATGCCCTGCTATCTGCAGCAGTGACAACATCACGCTCTGATCCACATTAAAACACCAGTGGGTGATTCTTGGTCAGTGTTTCCAAGCCAAAAGATCAAGCCAAAAAGCGCTGCGGAACCACGGGGTGGGTGGGCCCAAACGTGTTTTGGTTGTATTAACGGAGCCCCCCGATGACTTGTCTTGATTGACTACTCCGGGGGTCGACTGTCCCGGAGACGGGCTGTTGCCCGTGCCGTTGACCATGTGCATCCAGATGCACACTCTGAGTCCATGCGGGGGTTTGCCGACTCCAGCACCGCCTCATGCGCGCTGGGGTGTGCATCTGCAGGATAATTTTCCTGACAGGCGGGGGGGGGGGGGGGTGTATGCCCTTTCCTTTCTCACAGTGAAACACATGGACAAATAAATGCCAAAGGACAGAATCTCAGCAAACTGGGCTGCAGTGCAATGCTGCACTGGGCAAACACCAGCTAGAGTAGGCACTTTGAAGCAGGCAGGCAATACCCTGCGTGCCGGCAACGGACGTCATTGTGAACGTTGTCTTCACTGATTCAGGGACCACGATGGATAAGCCACAGTCGATCAGTTTCGGGACCATTCCTGACCAAAGAACAGGCAGCATACAAGGCACAACTCCCTCCGTTCCTGTTCCCGTTGCCGGCAATGCCAGAACGTTTTGCCGGAACGTTGTGATTCTGTGAGGCTCCATGCTCTTCAGTGAAAACACTTGCCTTTGGTGTCTTGCTCTTGTTTCATGGGGGGCTTTTTGTTGGGGGGGTGGGGGTTGGAGATTTGAAATATGCATGAAAAATATGGAAAAAAGAGAGCCAGCCCTTGGAGCCCCCTCCGGGGGGGGGGGAAGGTTGGAAAAGGGGCTCCAAGCCCCCCCTCCCCCCAAGTAAATTTTTCGGGTGCAGGGTCGCGCAGAGCCACGACGACCTTGTGCAGAGGTGTGCACGCGGGGGGTTGCTTAGCCAGTTGGTTGCGGTGCCAGATGTTTTCTTAGTTGCTTGGCTGTGGTTGCTTGGTCACTTGGTAGTGCTTGTTTGATCAGCCGAATGCCAGAAGTCATTGACGTTGGAGAAGACCCAAGCAGCACTGGTTCCGTCGGGTGTTGGGTGTTAGGGCCTGGAAGTTCTAGGCAAGTGGAAGAGGTATTGCAACATCGCTGCCAAAAGGCACAAAGGGGACCCACACATGAGTGCTAGCTAGCAGCACAACCAAGCATCAGGACCAGGACAGGGACAGGGCCACACCCGACACCCGGCCAAAGAGGAGACGATTTGTGGGTATCACACCCATTTGCATGCGCCTACCCTCAACTGTGAGACTTTTTTTTTGCATCTCTGAAAGGGAGGCCCAGCCAGCCATGGAAGAAAAGGCATGCCCTTCAGTCCCAACACGGGCAGGTGGTGGGGGAGGACATATAACCACCCGCCACGGAGGTCCGGACCACAAATCTGGGGGCAGGGTAGGTATAGACTCAGCCACCACCTGCCCTGGTGGGCAAGCCTTGGACATGCCTCCCGCTTCCTGACCACCTGCCTCGTGCTGACCCATACTGGTCTTCCTCCTTGATATGCTTGCGCCCACCCCACAGTATGTGCACACACACAGGAGGCATGGCAGTGTCTCCTGCCCCAGAGTGCGACCGAGGGGTCTAGAGGCTGTCAACAGTCCGGCAGGCCCTGTGACTGGTACCTTGGGGCAAGTCCATAATTGGCCCCAGCGTCCGTTTTTGGGCAGTAATGCGTCCGGTCACAATGCGTGTCCCCAAAACAGTCTGCTCCGCACATGCTGCCACCCATGTTGCATGTGAACATGCACTGTCCCCCGCCCCCCCTTTGAAATCGTTGGAGGCAAGAATTCAGGCATTTGTATTGCGGAAATAAACTTGTGGCCCTCGGAGCGCCTTTCCGCAACCTCCCCCCCTGAATTTGCTGGGGCTCCGTGGGGCCCCCCCTCCGCCCCCATTTTTCCAGCCCTGCCCCTGCGACTGGTATTCATGGGTGTGAAACCTGCTACACAAAATTTGCTGGCAGAATCAGGGACCGAAGGTTCAGGCATAGAACGGGTTGGCAACACACACACATGCCACGGAATGCACGTGGGTGTTCTAGAGAAACACCCCCCATTCCATTCCACCCAAAACATGTGGCAGATCACTGCGCAGCGCGAACGGCAGTCTTGCCCCTGGCACGCTGCCCAGCCCACACCTTGACAGAGCACAATGTTGGCGGACTTGACATCCCGATGGAGACAAATCTGCCCCAGCGCACGATACATGTAATTCAGCGCCTGGGCCACGCCTGTGGCTGTTTGCATGCGGCGGCCGAAGGGCCAGATCTTCGCCAAGCTGTCATCCTTGAGCCAGTCTTCAACGCTGCCGTGGGTGGCGTACTCGAAGGCCAAGTACATTCGCCCACTCGTCGGATGACCGCAGATGCCGAGGAGGCGGATGATGTGCGGATGGCGGAAGCGCCTCAGAGCCTGAAGCTCCCTTTGAAAGAGCTTGGCACCTTCGTCGCCATCGAATTTGAGGTGCTTGACGGCAAACCACATGCCCTTCGAAGTGTCCACTGCACGATACACTACTCCATGGGCACCCTCCTGAATACCAATGCAGATGCATCCCATCGAAGCCTGCACTGCCCCCTTCCCGCGAGGTTAGCAACCCTCTCCAATGAAGTGGGGCGCATGGAAAAAGCGGTTGCGAGACGAAGGCACTCGGGATGGGGACGGGGCTTGGGACCAGGAAATTAGCGGCGGAGGACAATTTTAGGGCAATGGAGGTATGCGGGGGACGCCCGGGACCAGAGAATAATTGGGGGGGAAGCGCCTCAGCACAAGAGATTCGTGGGACAGGAACCGGGTCGAAGGAGGGAAATGCGGGGCCGGGAAAGCGGCCAGCGCAGGCACACGGAAACGACCTCCCCCATTTGGAAACCCTCCTCAATGTAGATCCCCTGTCTCCGACTGACCCCATTGCCAGTCGCGCCAACGCATCCCCTTTGAAGGGGCTGCAAATCCGTTTGATCCCTTTGATCCCTTTGATCCCCCTCCCCTCCGAAAGAAGTAGACACCGCAGCAAATTCAAGAGGGCGAGTGTGTAGAGCGTCCGCAAAATGGGACATCAGGCCCAGGGAGATGCGGCTGCTCTTGCTTCAGAGGACAGAGAATGCGGGACGCCATGCGCTGGTTTGGCCACTGGTTTGTGGGGTGCGGGCGGGACCCCGAGCCAACACAAAGACACAAAGTCAAACCGATCCACAGTGACATTGTCATAGGAGCCTTTCACTTTGACGGAAGAGCTCTCTTTGATGAGGGCGGGTTGGTGTCGTCCGACCCGTTTGCAGTGGCACCGGGCATCAACGGATGGCGTGCAAATAGATACCCCAATGCGCCGGAATTCCGCAAAATTGTCAGTGCACTGCATCAGGTACCCCTCATCCAGTTCGGTCACTCTGCCATGATCTAGATCTGGTCCGTTAAGCCGCCCAGCCACTTGGTCAGTGTGGACGCGTGGGATCTGAAGACAAGAGCCCACCCCAGCGTGTGTGCATCTAACATACGGTGCTCGTGCTTTCGTGGGTGGATAATAGGGTGTGATTGGGGATGTACAATGCAGAACTACCAAGCTGTTGTTCTTTACAGCAGCCGAACCAGCAGATTCAGGCCCAGGCATAACCTAATGAAGATTCTGTGACGGCCCGGACCAATCTGGCAAGGCCCCTGTTCTTTCGCCCTCATCCACCCAAATGCCTGCACTATGCCAAATCAGCAGGACACTTTGTCCAAAGAAGACGGCAGTTTAGACAACAACACCAACATCACACTTTTTTAATTACTTGGTGATGAAGCACCATTGACTTGCAGAATGTAGAGGCCCCTTCAAGAGATGTGCCGGGTGTGTGGAGGACAAAAACTCATATGGTGGGGAAAGTGTGGGAACCTCTTAGGGACTTCTTGGAGAGGGTGAAAACACAGTTCCCCACCTTTCTCTAGTGGTACACCCTCACATATTGGCCAGTTAGCCAAAGCAGGGTAGGCACCAAGAACACATGCACCCCATTGCAGCACAACACAACAACTCCAAGCAGCCGATCGTGCGGTGAGGGTCCTTCGCACTCGGTATATCACACGCTTTTGTCTCATGGTCGAAACAAGGTGTACTTGCGACGGTTACCACAATGCAGGCACGATGCGTCACATGCCTAGAACATGACATCCAAAACATCGCAATGCACGGTCAATTTGTCGCTATATTTCGATACAACATGCAAGAACCGGCAAGTGGGCACGCGGGAAGCAATGCGAAGCAACATCTCAGTCCGGATGTGTAAAAATCCACAGTCGCGACCTATGTCATTACAAAATAAATACAGCTCCATCCAACGGTATGAAACTTCTCACAATTTTCGCTTGTTTTGGTGGTACCCTTTATGTCCACGCGGTGGGGTCGTGATTAATTAAGTGGGACCAACCAAAAAAACTGTCCAGTGCCCCACATTGAACTATTTGTAGTTGTGTAAACAGCCAGATGTGCTAGATGCGGTGACTTCTCGCTCTCCCTCCACATGCCTCGCATCAGGGACATTCTTGTAGACATAAAAAAGGACTTCCTTGTGCTACCTTCCCACAAGTGCTAGAGCAGCATCAGGAACTCCCCCCCCGTTCGCTCTTCTCTGCACGGTTTGCAGTCCAAAGGTTTCATCAACGCGATATTGGCGCTTACCAATAGCCCCACAAGATAATCTTACAACTCAAAGCACTGAACCAATTCTGTCTCTCTACTATCAGCAAACAAGGTACCCACGGATCCTCTGTACACTGAAAATCTGTACAAAAAATTTGCATTTTCCCAAAATTGATGCTAGTTCACTTGAAATGTCGAAACCAGTGTTTTTGGCCCGTTTTGACCGATTCTGGCCCATCAAACCTGAGCGCTATTTCTTTAAATGTACTGCAAGGCCCCCGAAACTGCACCAATGGAGTGCTCTATCATCATCCATCAGCCATCGGCCCGCAATCTTGCAGTCTCTTCAAGTGGAATTGTATGCACAGCCCCCCAATACAATGATTCCCATGGGCATTATCAAGGTGCAGAGGTCGAAACCGACCTTCGGGACGTGGTACACCCTCACACAGGTACCGCTATAGCCGGATGGTGTTGTCCAGCGGAGGCCTTGGTGGCGATTGGGCCGGCCCAAGTGTCAGATGACTCTCACGCAGGGTCACAATGTCCGCCGACCCAACACCAGCACCAAGCTCTATCGCCCCCACTGTGCACCCATTCATTAGAGGAAAAGGTCAAGGGTTGCAGTCTAGTCTGCTACTCCCTGCCCAGCCCATCCGCCAGATGACTGCCAGAATTTCAACCAAGCTGAAACCGCCACTTGGGCTTTAGTGTTGACTATCCCCTTGGGCCCTTGCCATTCGTCTGACTGGAGGCTGATTTGGGTAAACTGGCAAACTTAGCAAACTGGCAACGCATGGAGTAATGATCGTGGTACAACAGCAAAGAGGCATATGGTAAAAGGTGGAGCAACACGCTGCATTTTGGAGGATGGGGCGTTAACTTCGGATCTTGCGTCTAAGCATAAAAGATCCATTGTGCAACAAAAATCTGTTAGCCTACTGCCCCATCCTCCCACATGAGCTTTATGAGCTTTGTTAAAAAAGCACACGTGACAGAGAAATGTGGCAAACCCACTTTGAAGACGCAAACCTTTGTTGTTTCATAACTTCAGAAGGAAATAGAAATTTGACGCAGTGATTTGACACTTGAAGCTTCGCCGCTGAATTTTGAGGCTTGGCTTCCTTGAGCCGGGGGGGGGGCGTTTAAGGATGCGGAGTTTGGGTCCCAAAAAAGGCCTGAAAAATGCCTCCTACTCCCGAATATTACTTCTCCCCAATGGCAAAACTTTTGGAGGGGGTGGGGGGCACACACACATGCCAGAGTGAAAAATAAAGCAAAGTGCTGGGCTTGGCCCCAAAACACGACTTACAATCCTCAGAATGGGGGGTTTGCGTTAGGAAATGCCTCCAGTGAATCATCTACACCGCACGTGAAACACTGCAACTGTGGTCTATGCTCCCTCTTTGATGCCCATGTCGAATGGACAGCACAGCCGAACTTCCCATTGTCCAGCAGAATATAGTGGTGGTGACTGGATGGCTGTGGTCCATGGATCTCTCAACTACTGACCCCCTCAACGCTCATTGATGCTCATTGATGTTGAGTACGTGGTACACATGGAAGGACGGCTGTCCCACTGGAGGGAACAATAGTCGCTGCACCCCCCCAAGGGTGATCTCCAATCTGTGTCGATTCACGCAGTGGTGTCACAGAACTTGCAGCTGAGCAGCCTCAGCCGAGTCCCTCCCTGCTTCTCACCCCCTTCAGGGAATGGCTGGGCGTTTACAGCTATGCTTTGGCCATAATCTTGTCTCACGTGTACATGCAATTTTGCGTGTTAGTTGCGAATGCAGTTTTTCATCATGCCGGTGATTATGACTCTTGATCCCACGTGACTGTGCATTTTCTTAACAAACTGTTCTGCACAGCAGAAAGAGCAAATGAACAATCTTGGGAATTTATATCCATTCTGTAGATTTTCTGGTAAAAGGGATGTGTTCATGCTTGGGTCATTCATCGGCGTCCATATAGTTTCTACCTCAATATTACTCGTTTTTTCTGGACATCCAGCATAAATGTTGATAATGGCCGAACCCCAAGCTTGCACCATCAATGGGTTGGATCCAAACAACTTTCTGCAGAGCCTCTGATTCAATTTTAATTGAAATCGCTGCCCAAACCCTCATCTCCCCCAATCCTCAAATCCTGCCCTGCGCCTGTTGCCAACATCAGCTGCTGGAACAGAGTCTCCGGACCTTTTATCCACCAGCCTAAATCTCCCATGATCAGTGTCCACGTGTCTTGTTTTAGGGCCTGCCGGAATACCCATTGCTGCAACAAAACCATCACTGAGCTCAACAAATATGTCTGCTGTGTGGCAACTGCGACACGATGCTTGGGATCCAACCGCCAAAACCCGTATTCCATGGGAGTGGCAAGCGACCACTATGTTCTCTTGGAAGGGGTGGGGAGGTCCAAAAAAGTCCTCAAACATGTGAGCCTGAGGACAAAACCTCAAAAAATGACTTTCGGTAGATGCGGGCATGGGTATGAACAG
The DNA here is from genome assembly GCA_964036045.1 of Eutreptiella sp. 'Long Island Sound 2002'. NCBI lineage: Eukaryota > Euglenozoa > Euglenophyceae > Eutreptiales > Eutreptiaceae > Eutreptiella > Eutreptiella sp. 'Long Island Sound 2002'. The sequence continues at coordinate 85,288,492 of OZ038384.1, forward strand.
TGTGTGACCATTTGGGGCTCATAAAATGGCCCCTTTGCAAGGCTTTTCGGGACTGCTGGTGGGCCATGTGCATGAAATACCCAAAAAGGTTGAGCCAACTGAATAGATAATGAACTTGCTGAAACCCCGAATGTCGAAAACCTTTTAGCAATAATGCAATGTGGCGTAGCATGACAGGCAAGACACTGAAACATGCGTGGCTTACAGGGACACACTTGAGGTGTGCGGTCATGGGCCTCTTGAATTTCATTGGCTGTCAGAATGAAACCGAGATATGCACTTCTGGAAGGGTTCGCAACGGTCATGCACAGCAAAGCAACGCTGGTACAGTTCTACAGGTATCGCTGCACACACCTTGAGACTGTTCCTTTGCGAGCAGCTCCTGCAATTGTTGGTTCTGCTCTGCACACCACAGACCAAAGCAAAAGCATACATTACGGGCTTACACCGAGGGTAGCAAAGGTGCGTGGTCCATTTACGTCGCAGCTTTACTGGCTCTTGCCTGCAGCGCACGCACCACACAAGGTTGGAATCCACACCTTGGCACTTCTGTTTATATTCCTCTGCTCGCCTTATCTCTTCTTCCTTCTCTTTTCTTTCAAGTCGGAGCTTCTGCATAGCTTGCCTTATCTCTTCTTCCTTATCTTTTCTTTCAAGTCGGAGCTTCTGCATAGCGCAAAATGCAACGTCACGCATACCGCCCCCAAAAAGGCGCACAAAACATAGTCCACAGCCCTTGCAGCATGCACATCCTCACCACCGACTCCTTTGGCCATTCAAAGTGCCCTCAGCTGCTGCACCACGACTGTGCGACTTCCACGTGCTTCCGCTTATCCGCACATGTGTGCCTTTATGAACAACTTTCGTTCCATAGCCGATGCAATAAATGTGGTGCTGGTGACTAGACATGCTCTGATGCTGCTTTGCACTCTGTTAACATTAACATCATCAACATCCATCATTATCACCATCACCACGTCCACCACCACCATCATCATGAACATTGCTACTATTATCACTATCTATATCAGTCGCAGCAGCAGCAGCATTTCATCATCATCGTCGTCGTCGTCGTCGTCATCGTCATCGTCGTCGTCGTCGTCATCATCATCATCATCATCGTCGTCATCATTACTATTCATCACCATCATTACTATTACTATTGCTATTATCATTATTATCAGTATCAGTGTCATCAGCAGCAGCAGCAGCAGCAGCAGCAGCAGCAAGAGCATTATCATCATGATTAGTGCCACTTGTAGCTAATAGGACTGAGGCTCCCTTCAGCAGAATGCCTCCCGGGTGTTTTTCAAGCCGTGCAACACCAGAATGGAAAAGTAAGTGCTCTTGAGCTCTTCGAAAAGCAGAGGAAATGGCGAGGACACAAACCAAGCTGGAGAGAAGCAGACCTCATCAGCTTCATTCAGAGCCTTTTGAAGTTCGCCACCTTTCAACAGCGCAACGTGACCAACAGCAATCAGTACAACACTCGCCATGCAGCATACCACACAGAAGCACGCCAAAAATAGTGTCGACATGTGACAAAAGCAGACACAGACCTTGAACCTGCAAGTCCACAATGCGCTGCCGCAGCTCCTTGTTCTCTTCTGTAAATCACAGAGAGAATAATCAGACGTGCCGCATGATCATCGCTAGGACAAACAGAGAGCATCCAGCACCTTTGGTGTCCCTTTCACCAAACTCACAGAAATCAATACCTTGGTATCGCACTTCTTGGCCTTCTCTCCCTGCCTCTGGAACTTGAGGCCTCTGCGCTATCTGCTGTGCTTGCACTTCCTGTGGCAACAGACCAGAGAAATGAGAAATGCAAACCAAACGACCTACTCAGCAACCCTTTGCCGACCAGCATCGAGTTCAAACTTGTTCACGGACTTGTGGGGTTCCAGCTCAATATGGGCCCTGACCATGCAGTGCGTCAGAAATGCTTGACTGCGGTGTGGCATCGAAATCCGTCCCCTCACTACAACCTGCACTTACAAGACAAGCTCCCGAAGCCCATTGGCACATTTCAAATGCATCACTGTGCAAAGCTTCTAATGGGTTTACCCGAGAGTACCCAACCTGCTCAGACCTGCACCAGTCCTGGGACGACCCAATGTGCCTAGGGAACGACTTTCAGACGAAATTTTGCGAAAGGTTGTGTGTGCCATTTGAAAAAAATTATATTGCCTATCGGCAAGACACCTCGAAGAGAGAGCGAGCACGAAGTCTTTCAGAAGCCCCCCATCCCCCGTCCAACACCCAAATAGGGTGAAAAACACATATAGAGGGTCTAGAACATGGTTTACGTAGGATATTTGATCATTTTAAACGGTCAGAACATCAACAAAAATCAGTTTCGGAAATTTCCATTTTTGAGCTGCCGAGGCTGGAAAACTGCATAAGCAGGTTGTGCCCCCTTGGGAGCCCCCACCCCAATACACCCAAATAGGGTGAAAAACACACAAAGAGGGTCTAAAACGTGCTTCACATAGGAGATTTCATCATCATGTTTTTCACCCTATTTTTTTGGGGGGGGGATTGGGTCGGGGGTGGGGGGTCTCCCAAGGGATTGGTACACAACCTGCTCATGCAGTTTTTCACCCTATACAGCTCAAAAACCGCAGTTGCCGAAACTTATTTTTTTTAATACTGTGAAAAAAAAATTGAAAATTTTCCATTTTGACCTACAGAGGGTGGAGAGTTTGTGCGCACACCAAATGCCACCAAACCACCGACAAACAACAATTTTGAACCTTTTGGGGGACCCATGACTGGGGCTAGATGGGCCCAGTGGGCACTACCTGGGTCCCCATGGGTGCTCAGATACCTGTATTGTCACGAAATGATCACCCAAACCCATCCCACGGGAAATGGATGGGGTTCGGAAAAGGTCAAAATTTGAAAATTCTATTGCCTTCGGCAAGTCCACCTCTCAGAGAATCTACCCCGAGCAACACACTAAAAACTAAAACTAAAAACTACATAAATACGGGCTAAAACATGCTTTATATATCTTGGATGGTCATTTTAGGTGATCAGAAGCAGCTTGTGTACCAATCCCTTAGAAGCCCCCCCCCCCCCACCCGAAAACCCAAATAAGGTGAAAAACATATAAATACGGCCTAAAACAGACCATACATAGGTTGGATGGTCATTTTGTGTGGCCACGATATCAGAAAAATAAATTTTGAAAACTTTTTTTTTGATCTGCCAACGGTGAAAAACTGCATTAGCGGCTTGTGTACCGATCCCCTACGATAGCCTCCCCCCCCCCCCCCCGCACTCAATACCCAAATAAGGTGAAAAACACATGAATACGGCCTAAAACATGCTTTACATACCTTAGATGGTCATTTTGTGTGGCCACGATATCAATAATTAAATCTCGAAAACTTCGATTTTTGAGCTGTCCAAAGTAAAAAACTGCATTAGCAGGTTGGGCAGCGGCCCATTCATTCATATAAGCCATTATTCGTGGAAACAATCATTTCGCGTCTTTGGCACGGGTTTTGACCGGCCCTCGGCAAGGCTACAGACTGCAAAAAAACGTCCTTTTGTATCCTAGTAGGCATCTACTGTCACAACATCCCCACTCACACCCCTTAGAGTGGGTACCACGGGGTCACCAAGGTCGCTAAAACCACCAACATAGCAAAAATGGCTGAAAAGTGCATAAATTGCATAAAGCGCTCGTCCCACTCCGCCCCATACAAACCCCATGGAGTCAGGACCCGGAAACACTTTTTTGGCTCAAAATTGATAAAAACCAACAGATTCATGATTTCCACCGCAAGAAAAAGGGGGGGCGGTCATTATTTTTCTGATATTGTGACCACACAAAATCACCATCCAAGATATGTAAAGCATGTTTTCACTAGTACATATCTCGTTTTTATCCTCTTTTGGGTGTGTGTTGCTCGGGGTAGATTCTTTGCGAGGTGGACTTGCCAAAGGCAATAGAATTCTTCAGAACCCACGACCAAATTAGGGGGGAGGGGGGTCACAGCAACGGACCATACACCGACTCCTTCCCACTTCCTTGCCATTTTGAGGGGGGGGGGGGGGGGCTGGATCAGGGGGGAGGGGCTCTGGACCCCTACATATATGGCTTGAAATGGCCTTCTCATCGTGCTGATCACCTGGAGTGCAGATGTAGGGGCAAAAAATATTGCAACAGGGGGGGGGGGTACTCTTTTGTTCAATGGGGACAAAATCAGAATTGGCTGCCTCACCCTTGCCTTCTCGGGGCCCCACAAATGGGCGGGAATGCTATGTAACCCCTGCTTTCTCGGGGTCCCCAACAAAGGGGACAAAATCAGAATTGGCTGCATTTGCATAGTAGACTCTTTGTGAGCTATGGAGGAAAAAATGGAAAAAAACACCTTCAAGACCCTTGTACTTGAGTACGGGACTTTTGCTACCATTGGGAATTGAACCAAGAGCCCTCTGTTTGTCAGTTTGTAAGTCCAGTGTCCCACCAACTAGGGTAGTGGCCATCTCTGAGAAAAACTACATAAATATGGGCTAAAACATGCTTTACACATCTTGGGTGTTCATTTTGAGTGATCACAATATCAAACAAAATAAGTTTCGGAAACTTCGATTTTTAGCTGTAGAAGCTGAAAAATTGCATAAGCAGGTTGTGCACCATTCCCGTTTGACACCCCCTGTGTGACATTCCGTCTGGTTGTTGCTCCTTTACGGGGCCCTGGACGGTCACCCGTTCTTCCCTTCGCATGTTGCGTCGGGTCGCTACTTTCTGTCGGCCGCTGCGGCCGGTGCTCTTGCTGGTGTCGTTTCCGCGTTCGCGGAGCCCAGTAGTTGGCGTGTTGGGACTGTGCTGAATGTGGCATGGTGTGCCGTTTGTGTGTCAGCGGCGCCCAATAGTTGGCGTATTGAGGATGTGCTGGTTGTTGCCGGGGTCGTTTGACTGTGTTTGCTGTCCACACACCTCTGTCCACAGGCCGTCCATCGCCTGCCTCGCTGTGTTTTTGTGCGGCCCAGGTGCCCTGTTCCTTCACGCGCTGTCCGGGCCGTCCACCATATGTTCTTTTCCCCTTCACGGTTGGTCTGCCCCTGATGGGCTCCCACTCCTGTTGCGCAAACAGCCCATCTGGGCTGCGGGAGACACCCCCCACCTGATGCCGGTTGAGCAGGGGTTGCCCTTGCACCCGGTAGCGACGGGGTTGGCTGGCCAGGCCATCCCCTTTATCGTCGCTGCCTCCCATGCGCACGCTCTGCCATCCACTCCATTCTGGTTCTCTGTTCCCGCTGTTCTAGTTGCCTCTCCTGCCTTGCTGTGCCCCTCCTCCTTGTCTGTTGTGCCCGCCCTTGTCCCTCCTGGTGTGGCTCCCGCGTTCTGTGTGTCTGTGTTGCTCCTCCCCCTGTCTGGTGGCGCTCCTGGGTGCCCATGTCGCGCACCCCCTCCTGTCCCACCCGCTTGCCCCCCCATACGAGGATTTCACTTCTCCATACAACGTGGACTGCCCCGTGCCCGGTTGGCTGTTCACGGCCCTGTTGCCACCCCCGTGGCGGGCACCTCCCGGAGCGCGGGGCGCAGCCCCCGCCCTTGTGGAGTACGTGGGCACCTTGTAGAGGGAGGGGGGGTGTTTGCTGATGGCTCACTCGGCGTGCGCTGCATTTGGTGGTTGCTGCAGTGCTCGCACCTCATGGTTCCCTTGTGTCTTGTTGTGTGTCCTGTTGGGGCTCGTCTCCCTGCCGTGTGTAGGGCGGCCTTGTGCCCAGCTGTTTTGCTGCTTGCGTTCCTCCCAGTTCCGGGCTCTTTCTTTTTCTGCTGGCCTGCTCACTGCTTCTGGTCTGCGGCGCCAGGGGGGTAGCATGTCGCTCCCTGCATCCCATTGTGGCTGTTGGGTTGTCCCACTCGCAGTTGGGTGGTGCAAGGGGCACCAGGCACTTTTGCACATGTCTCCAAATCTACAAACTGACCTGTCACTGGTGTTTGTTGGGGTTGTTCCGGGGTGAATGTGTTGCGTTGTTGCTCTTTTGCTTTCTGGGCTGCTGAGGGGCTCCCCGTTTGAGGACTTCACTCCGGGCTGTCCACGCCTCGGAGCTAGGGACTCGTGTGAGTCCACCCCCTGGTTGGTCGTGTGCAGTGACCACCAATGGTTTGGACGCTGTGTCTCATAAGCGTGCCCAAGGCCCCTGCACTAGGCCTTGGTGACAGAACTTAGCTACTCGCGGGCAGTACATGTTTTAGGTCGCTGCCCAATGGACAACCGCGTAGCCGGCTGCCAACCCCCCGCAGGGGCGACCCCCTTACTTAGGTTTGGGTTGCCTTCCCCTCCCGGTGTGGTCGGGATGGTGATGGCTCCCGGGAGTGCATCAGGGAAGCATCCCTTCTATGTTGTGTGTAAGTGTGGCCTTGGTTGTTGCGTGTGTGGTGGGCGCCGTGTTGGCGCTGGGGTGTGGGGTCTTGGGCTCTTGGTGGTGCTCCCTGTGTGTGCCTTGTTTGTGGGCGGCGGTGGCTGGGTGTGGGTGAAGTGCCCGTGTGGTGGGTTTGGCTCCCACCCTGGGTGTTGGGTGTTTGGCTGGTGTTGGTGTTCGCGGCGGGTGGTGTGGCTGTCCGCCACTATTGTTGTGGTATACTACTTTGCTTTGCTCTTCTGTAGTTGTGTGCTGCTGCGTGCTGTTGTGTGCTGGCGAGTTGCATTGTGTGCCTCTGCCGGCTTTGGCCTGCAGTGCTGCGTTATGTGCTATGCTGCCTCCGCGTTGTGCGCTACGCTGCCTCCATGAGGCGCGGCGGCCGCGGCTACCCGGGCAGGGCCGCTCCTCCCGTGGGGGCCGAGTTCGGGTAACCTCCGAAGCGCTTGGACAGGGCCGCCCACCCATTGGCGGGGCCGCAGCTATGGGTATAAAGTCTGAAGTCTGAAGTCTGATTTGGCATCTCGTGTCAAGGACATAAAACAGAACACATCTCAGCAAAAGTCTGATAAAAGTGTGGTACCCGCCCCCTCCCTTCCTTCCTTCCTGTCAGAAAGGGACAAGAAAAAGTCTGGCACTCCCCCTCCCCCAACACAGCCACCCACCACAAAAAAAACCATCATGAAAATTGAAAGTTGGGAAGAATGGGAGTCCATGCAACACAGGGGAACACCCCCCCCCAAAAGAAAAAAAAGGGTGGAAAATGGGGCATTGGGGAAAATGGGAGGCTGGGAAAAATATTCCACTGAGGTGGTGTACCCCCCCCCCCCTGTGGATTAATATTCCATTGAGGTGGTGTACCTCCCCCTCTAGATAAATATTCCACTGAAGTGGTGTACCCCCCCCCCTGTGGATAAATATTCCACTGAGGTGGTGTACACCCCCCCTCTGGATAGATATTCCACTGAGGTGGTGCACCCCCCTGCTATGCGCCAATTCCTATGGGGGTCTGGACCCCCAAAATAATTGACGCGACCCTATGCGTCAATTCCTATGGGGGTCTAGACCCCCAAAATAATTGACACGACCCTATGCGTCAATTCCTAGGGGGGTCTGGACCCCCAAAATAATTGACGCGACCTTATGTGTCAATTCCTAGGGGGGTCCAGACCCCCAAAATAATTGACACGACCCTATGCGTCAATTCCTAGGGGGGTCCAGACCCCCAAAATAATTGACGCGACCCTATGCGTCAATTCCTATGGGGGTCTAGACCCCGAAAATAATTGACGCGACCCAATGCGTCAATTCCTATGGGGGTCTAGACCCCCAAAATAATTGACACGACCCTATGCGTCAATTCCTATGGGGGTCTGGACCCCCAAAATAATTGACGCGACCCTATGCGCCAATTTCTATGGGGGTCTATAACCACCAAAATAATTGACGCGACCCTATGCGTCAATTCCTACGGGGGTCTAGACCCCAAAAATGATTGATGCGACCCTATGCATCAATTCGTATGGGGGTCTAGACCCCCAAAATAATTGACGCGACCCTATGCGTCAATTCCTATGGGGGTCTAGACCCCCAAAATAATTGACACGACCCTATGCGTCAATTCCTAGGGGGGTCTAGACCCCCAAAATAATTGACGCGACCCTATGCGCCAATTCCTATAGGGGTCTAGACCCCCAAAATAATTGACGCGACCCTATGCGTCAATTCCTATGGGGGTCTGGACCCCCAAAATAATTGACGCGACCTTATGTGTCAATTCCTAGGGGGGTCTGGACCCCCAAAATAATTGACACGACCCTATGCGTCAATTCCTATGGGGTTTAGACCCCCAAAATAATTGACACACACACAGGGGTCAAATAATTCACGGAGAGTCAAATAATTCACGGAGGGGTCAAATAATTCACGGAGGGGGGTCAAATAATTCACGGAGGGGTGAAATAATTCACGGAGGGGGGTAAATAATTCACGGAGGGGTAAATAATTCACGGAGGGGGGTAAACAATTCACAGAGGGGTCAAATAATTCACGGAGGGGGGTAAACAATTCACGGAGGGGTAAAATAATTCACGGAGGGGGGTAAACAATTCACGGAGGGGTAAAATAATTCACGGAGGGGGGTAAACAATTCACAGAGGGGTAAAATAATTCACGGAGGGGTGAAATAATTCACGGAGGGGGGAAAATAATTCACGGAGGGGTCAAATAATTCACGGAGGGGGGTAAATAATTCACGGAGGGGTCAAATAATTCACGGAGGGGGTAAATAATTCACAGAGGGGTAAAATAATTCACGGAGGGGGGTAAACAATTCACGGAGGGGTCAAATAATTCACGGAGGGGGGTAAACAATTCACGGAGGGGTCAAATAATTCACGGAGGGGGGTAAATAATTCACGGAGGGGTCAAATAATTCACGGAGGGGGTAAATAATTCACGGAGGGGTCAAATAATTCACCGAGGGGGGTAAACAATTCACGGAGGGGTCAAATAATTCACGGAGGGGGTAAATAATTCACAGAGGGGTAAAATAATTCACGGAGGGGGGTAAACAATTCACGGAGGGGTCAAATAATTCACGGAGGGGGGTAAATAATTCACGGAGGAGTCAAATAATTCACGGAGGGGGGTAAATAATTCACGGAGGGGTCAAATAATTCACGGAGGGGGTAAATAATTCACGGAGGGGTCAAATAATTCACCGAGGGGGGTAAACAATTCACGGAGGGGTAAAATAATTCACGGAGGGGGGTAAATAATTCACGGAGGGGTCAAATAATTCACGGAGAGGGGTAAACAATTCACGGAGGGGGGTAAACAATTCACGGAGGGGGGTAAATAATTCACGGAGGGGTAAAATAATTCACGGAGGGGGTAAATAATTCACGGAGGGGTCAAATAATTCACGGAGGGGGGCAAATAATTCACGGAGGGGGGCAAATAATTCACGGAGGGGTAAAATAATTCACGGAGGGGGGTAAACAATTCACGGAGGGGTGAAATAATTCACGGAGGGGGGTAAATAATTCACGGAGGGGTCAAATAATTCACGGAGGGGGGCAAATAATTCACGGAGGGGGGCAAATAATTCACGGAGGGGTGAAATAATTCACGGGGGGGTGAAATAATTCACGGAGGGGGGTAAATAATTCACGGAGGGGTAAATAATTCACGGAGGGGTAAAATAATTCACGGAGGGGGGCAAATAATTCACGGAGGGGGGTAAACAATTCACGGAGGGGTGAAATAATTCACGGAGGGGGGTAAATAATTCACGGAGGGGGGTAAACAATTCACGGAGGGGTGAAATAATTCACGGAGGGGGGCAAATAATTCACGGAGGGGGGTAAACAATTCACGGAGGGGGGTAAACAATTCACGGAGGGGTAAAATAATTCACGGAGGGGGGTAAATAATTCACGGAGGGGGGTAAACAATTCACGGAGGGGTCAAATAATTCACGGAGGGGGGTCAAATAATTCACAGAGGGGTGAAATAATTCACGGAGGGGGGTAAATAATTCACGGAGGGGTAAAATAATTCACGGAGGGGGGTAAACAATTCACGGAGGGGTGAAATAATTCACGGAGGGGGGTAAATAATTCACGGAGGGGTAAAATAATTCACGGAGGGGGTAAATAATTCACGGAGGGGTCAAATAATTCACGGAGGGGGGTAAATAATTCACGGAGGGGTAAAATAATTCACGGAGGGGGGTAAATAATTCACGGAGGGGTAAAATAATTCACGGAGGGGGGTAAATAATTCACGGAGGGCTCAAATAATCAACGGAGGGGGGTAAATAATTCACAGAGGGGTAAAATAATTCACGGAGGGGGGTAAATAATTCACAGAGGGGTCAAATAGTTCACGGAGGGGGGTAAATAATTCACGGAGGGGTGAATTAATTCACGGAGGGGGGTAAACAATTCACGGAGGGGTGAAATAATTCACGGAGGGGGGTAAACAATTCACGGAGGGGTGAAATAATTCACGGAGGGGGGTAAACAATTCACGGAGGGGTAAAATAATTCGGGGAGGGGGGTAAACAATTCACGGAGGGGTGAAGTAATTCACGGAGGGGGGTAAACAATTCACAGAGGGGTAAAATAATTCACGGAGGGGGGTAAATAATTCACGGAGGGGTAAAATAATTCACGGAGGGGGGTAAACAATTCACGGAGGGGTGAAATAATTCACGGAGGGGGGTAAATAATTCACGGAGGGGTAAAATAATTCACGGAGGGGGGTAAACAATTCACGGAGGGGGGTAAACAATTCACGGAGGGGGGTAAACAATTCACGGAGGGGTGAAATAATTCACGGAGGGGGGTAAACAATTCACGGAGGGGTGAAATAATTCACGGAGGGGGGTAAACAATTCACGGAGGGGTAAAATAATTCACGGAGGGGGGCAAATAATTCACGGAGGGGTAAAATAATTCACGGAGGGGGCTGAGCAAGTCACGGAGGGGTCAAATAATTCACGGAGGGGGGTAAATAATTCACGGAGGGGTCAAATAATTCACGGAGGGGGGTAAACAATTCACGGAGGGGTCAAATAATTCACGGAGGGGGGTAAATAATTCACAGAGGGGGCAAATAATTCACGGAGGGGTAAAATAATTCACGGAGGGGGGTAAACAATTCACGGAGGGGGCAAATAATTCACGGAGGGGTAAAATAATTCACGGAGGGGGGTAAATAATTCACGGAGGGGTAAAATAATTCACGGAGGGGGGTAAACAATTCACGGAGGGGTCAAATAATTCACGGAGGGGGGTAAATAATTCACGGAGGGGTCAAATAATTCACGGAGGGGGGTAAATAATTCACGGAGGGGTCAAATGATTCACGGAGGGGGGTAAATAATTCACGGAGGGGTGAATTAATTCACGGAGGGGGGTAAACAATTCACGGAGGGGTGAAATAATTCACGGAGGGGGGTAAACAATTCACGGAGGGGTGAAATAATTCACGGAAGGGGGTAAATAATTCACGGAGGGGTAAAAAAATTCACGGAGGGGGGTAAATAATTCACGGAGGGGGGTAAAATAATTCACGGAGGGGGGTAAGTAATTCACGGAGGGGTGAAATAATTCACGGAGGGGGGTAAATAATTCACGGAGGGGTCAAAAAATTCACGGAGGGGGGTAAATAATTCACGGAGGGGTAAAACAATTCACGGAGGGGGGTAAATAACTCACGGAGGGGTAAAATAATTCACGGAAGGGGGTAAATAATTCACGGAGGGGTAAAATAATTCACGGAGGGGGGTAAATAATTCACGGAGGGGTAAAATGATTCACGGAGGATTCAAATAATTCACGGAGGGGGGTAAACAATTCACGGAGGGGTAAAATAATTCACGGAGGGGGGTAAATAATTCACGGAGGGGTAAAATAATTCACGGAGGGGGGTAAATAATTCACGGAGGGGTAAAATAATTCACGGAGGGGGGTAAATAATTCACGGAGGGGTCAAATAATTCACGGAGGGGTAAATAATTCACGGAGGGGGGTAAACAATTCACGGAGGGGTAAAAAAATTCACGGAGGGGGGTAAATAATTCACGGAGGGGGGTAAATAATTCACGGAGGGGTAAAATAATTCACGGAGGGGGGTAAATAATTCACGGAGGGGTAAAATAATTCACGGAGGGGGGTAAATAATTCACGGAGGGGTCAAAAAATTCACGGAGGGGGGTAAATAATTCACGGAGGGGTAAAATAATTCACGGAGGGGGGCAAATAATTCACGGAGGGGTAAAATAATTCACGGAAGGGGGTAAATAATTCACGGAGGGGTAAAATAATTCACGGAGGGGGGTAAATAATTCACGGAGGGGTAAAATAATTCACGGAGGGGTCAAATAATTCACGGAGGGGGGTAAACAATTCACGGAGGGGTAAAATAATTCACGGAGGGGGGTAAATAATTCACGGAGGGGTAAAATAATTCACGGAGGGAGGTAAATAATTCACGGAGGGGTCAAATAATTCACGGAGGGGTAAATAATTCACGGAGGGGGGTAAACAATTCACAGAGGGGTCAAATAATTCACGGAGGGGGGTAAACAATTCACGGAGGGGTGAAATAATTCACGGAGGGGGGTAAATAATTCACGGAGGGGTAAAATAATTCACGGAGGGGGGTAAATAATTCACGGAGGGGTAAAATAATTCACGGAGGGGGGTAAATAATTCACGGAGGGGTAAAATAATTCACGGAGGGGGGTAAACAATTCACAGAGGGGTAAAATAATTCACGGAGGGGGGTAAACAATTCACAGAGGGGTCAAATAATTCACGGAGGGGGGTAAATAATTCACGGAGGGGTAAAATAATTCACGGAGGGGGGTAAATAATTCACGGAGGGGGGTAAAATAATTCACGGAGGGGGGTTTGAGTCAGAGAGATGGGGGGGGGTGGGGTGGGGTGGGGTGGGGGGGTGGGGGGGGGGGGGCGTACCATCATTGAAGGGGTTGCAAGCACTGGTTGGGTTTCAGACGCTAGGGTCGAGACCACAACCCACTTCTACACCTCAAGGGTGTGGTGACAATGGACAAGTTTGATATTAGGGGGAGTGTAGTGCAGTGTGGTGCGGTACAGTGCAGGGGCTATTCCTAACTAAAGCACCAGGGCAAATCACAGAAAATTGTATTGTCTGCAACATCCCTAACCTGTTAAAGTCCTTAAAAATGTGTGGAAGCCGAAGCCAGGAGGGGTTGGTCCATGTGGACCGCCCAGGCGGGGAGGGTGGAGAGGAACTTACAGGTTTTTATTTTTACATCCCACCCTGCTCTCTCTGACCCCTTGGGTGCCCGGGCGTCCTCTCCTCCCCCCCCCTGTAGGGCAGTGAAGGCAAGCCTGCCTGCCCAGGCACCCCGCCATCAGACAGCACCGTTTAACAGGCAAGAAAGTGTTCTCCAAAAATGAAAAAAAAATTTCCGAAAGCGGTGCTGTCAGTGGCCCCCTTGTGTTTAACTGACTTTTGTTTGTGCTGGTTGTTTAACAGAGGGTCGGGGAAGGGGTCGAGAGCAGAGGGGAGGGGTTTAAGGGGTATAGCTGCCCAGCCGATGAGTCCCCCCTTGCAGGGGGACCCAGAGCAAACATACAGACACCCACGCATGCCCACACATACACACATACACACGCATTAAAAACAACATTGGAGACTAGACGAGCAGGGGGGTAAATAATTCACAGAGGGGTCAAATAATTCACGGAGGGGTCAAAAAATTCACGGAGGGGTCAAATAATTCACGGAGGGGAGACGCCCACGCGTAGCCCTTGCGGCCGCTGTGGGGGTGTCCCAGTGCCGTGGGTGGCTGGGGGGGGGGGGGGTCGGTCCTAACCCCTTCCTATCTCTTAGCAGCAGCAGGCAAGTAAGCAGGCAGTACCGGGGGTCATAACCCCGGGGTAACAGTAGCCGGGACTCAACGTGAGTCCTCTTAACCATCAACAACCCCAAATTCCGCCGGGGCTTAACTCCCGAACGAAACGGTATTTGGGGCCCCCGTGGGCCTTATAAGCCCGCGGAGTGTGCTGAGGCGTGGCTACCAGCACTTAAAGTCTGGCCTGCCATACCCATTGCTGGGCTCGCCTCAGCACGGCCGGTCGGGTCCGGCTCTGGGGGGTGCGCACGAAACTAGCCCCGGGAGAAGGGCCTTTTACCCGGTTAAGCATTAATTACAGCAGTAAGCACTATTTATTACGTTAGATGTTTACTAAGCGCATGCTTTTACCCCGCAGACATGCCCCTTCCAGTGGTGCGCTCACCTTTGGGGCTGCCGTTGGGGGGTCCGGGGCTTTTACCCGGACCTCCGGCCCTCCCTGGCTGTTGGCCGGAGGCGTACATTATACAATACTGTGGTTCTTTCAGTAACGTACCTACATTACTTGATACATACACATCTGGGGCCTGGGGGGGATGGCGCCCCCCCTTGGTTCCAAACAAATTCGTCTCTGGGGGGCCTCCCCTTGATTCACTATCGTCTCGGGACCGTTCCGAGGTCGCCCTGCATGGCAGAGGCAGGGACGGGGGGGCCACCCCTTATTTCAGAACTGTATCGGTGCATCACATCACATCACCTGAAAAAGAAAAACAGGCATACCCTCCCTAACCTCACCACACAAGAAGGGAAATGACAGGGTGGGAGGGAGGGAGGGAGGGGAGGGAGGGAGGGAGGGAGGGAGGGAGGGAGGCTCTCTTGGGCGGCCGTAGGGGCTGTGTTGTGCTGTGTTGTGCTGTAATATGCTGTGCTATGCTGTATGTTGTGCTGTGCTGTGGTGTGCTGTGATGTGCTGTGATGTGCTGTGCTGTGCCGTGCTGTGCTATGCTGTCACATCACATCACATCACATCACATCACATCACATCACATCACATCACATCACATCACACCACATCACATCACATCACGTCACGTCACGTCACATCACATCACATCACATCACACCACACCACAATACATCACATCATATCACATGTGCAAGTTGATGACATGCACATACCAAGCAGTTCGAAAAAGGGGGGGGGGGGTTACTATACCCAGGGTCCCTGACTTTCCCGCATGTTGAACGTTTTCCTAGGTTCCATATTTTCCCATTTTCCACTTGTTCCCAGCAGCATGGCAGTTTCTTGTCCGACCTCGCCCCCCAACAGCACTTGGTGGGTGGGTGGGGGGGGGAGAAAAGCCTGATGGGGGGTTTCGGGTTGAGCGTTGGAGTGGCCCACCAGCAAAACTGACCCTGTTGTTATTCACATACCTAGTTCATGCCTACGGCCATGGTCAAGGAAGCAAGGTGCAGAATTGAGCAAGAGAAAAGGGGGGGGGGCAAGTCTCATATGGGGGGCAAAGCGCATGTCTGATATGGGGGGGGGGGGGGCAAAGGCCTATCATGGGGGGCTTGGGGGGTTGGGGGTTGGGGGTGATGGTCCATAAAAGTCTGAAGTCTGAAGTCTGATAGCCTATTGGGTTACTATACCCATAGCTGCGGGGCCGAGTCCGAGCCCCCGGGGCCTGCCTGTGATTCTTGCGCGCGCGCCCCGTTTGTGGGCGGCGGTGGCTGTGCGTGGGTGCAGTGCCCGTGTGCTGGGTCTGCCCCCCACACTGGGCGTGGGGTGTTGGGCTGGCGCTGGTGCTTGCGGCATGTGGTGTGGCTGTCTGCCGCCATCATTGTGGTACACTGCTTTGCTTTGTTTTGCTGTATTGTGTGCTGCGTGCTTTCGTGTGCTGGCAAATTTCGCTATGTGTCTCTGCCTGCTCTTCGGTGCTGCGTTGCCTTGTGCGCTACGCTGCCTCCATGAGGTGTGGCGGCCGCGGCTACCCGGGTAGGGCCACTCTTCCCGTCGGGGCCGAGCCCAGGTAACCTCCGAAGTGCTTGGACAGGGCCGCCCAACCATTGGCGGGGCCGAATCCGAGCCTCCGGGGCCTGCCTACAAGGTTTGTGCACTGCTCTCCTTTGTGCGCCTCCGTCCGCTCCATGTGCTTGGGCGTCGTGTTGCCCTATGTTATTCTCATTTGCGTTGCGCTGCACTGTGCTGCATTCTGTTGGATCTGCATGCCTGGGCGTTGTGCTGAACTCCTTGACGCCTCCGCGAGGCTGCCGCGATTAGCTGCGCTAGGCGATCCGTGGGCAACAATCTGCCCGGTTGCGAGATCAGGACGTGCTCTCCTGGTAGGTCCCCGTCTATGTGCACAACCGGTTGCCACTCTCCATGTGTGTAGCACACCCCATGTGGGTGGCAGCTACACTGCGGGGTATACACACCCACGGCCACGATGCGTACCCGGACCACCAGCATCATGAGTCCTGGGCATATGAGGTACCACACCTCACCCCTGGTCATGTTGGGCATCGGTGTGCGGGCCAGCTGCCACTCGCACCCCCCCCCCCCCGCACCCGATACCCAAATAAGGTGAAAAACACATAAATATGGCCTAAAACATGCTTCAAATACCTTGGATTGCCATTTTGGGTGATCACGGTATCAAAAAAGTAAGTTTCAGAAACTTCGATTTTTGAGCTGCCCAGGGTGAAAAACTATACAAGCAGCTGGTGTAACAATCCCTTAGGAGACCCCCCCCCCCCCTGTGCGCACTCAATACCCAAATAAAATGAAAAACACATAAATGCTGCCTAGAACATGCTTTACATACCTTGGATGGTCATTTTGTGTGTTCACGGAAACAACGACTTGAGTTTCCAAAACTTTTTTTTTGAGCTGCCAACGGTGAAAAACTGCAGTAGCAGCTTGTTTACCAATCCCTCAAGAGACCCTCCTCTCCTCTCCCAGTACCGAAATAAGGTAAAAAACACATGAATACGGCCTAAAACATGCTTTACATACCTTAGATGGTCATTTTGTGTGGCCACAATATCAATAATTAAATCTCGAAAACTTCGATTTTTGAGCTGTCCAAGGTAAAAAACTGCATAAGCAGGTTGGGCAGCGGCCCATTCATTCATATAAGCCATTATTGGTGTAAACAATCATTTCACGTCTTTGGCACGGGTTTTGACCGGCCCTCGGCAAGGCTACAGACTGCAAAAAACGGCGTTCCGTATGCTAGTAGGCATCTACTGTCACAACATCCCCACTAAAACCCTTAGAGTGGGTACCACGGGGTCACCAAGGTCGCCAAAACCACCAACATAGCAAAAATGGCTGAAAAGTGCATAAATTGCATAAAGCGCTCGTCCCACTCCGCCCCATACAAACCCCATGGAGTTGGGACCCGGAAACACTTTTTCGGCTCAAAATCGAAAAAGAAACCAACAGATTCATGATGTTTGACCCAAAAAAGGGGGGGGTCATTTTTTCGACATTTTGAGGCCCCCACCCCCACCCCCACCTCCCTCAAAAGCCCAAAAAAGTGGGTTTCAAGTGGGGGGGGGGGTCTCGGGGGGTCCGGACCAAAAAGTCATTGGGGGATGTGTTCATTGGACAAAATAATGATTTTACAAGGGGGTAAACCAACAATTCAACCCCTTGGGGTAGGGTACGCGAATAGCCCCAAAAAGGCCCAAAAGGGGGGTAAGTGGCATTTCCCCCATATACGGGCCTGCCTTGCTTTGATCTAACAACCTCTGCAAGGTGATTTTGCTTTCGGCGCCGATGGTCCGGCACTTTGGTGCCAAAATTTTGACCCCCCCCCCGACCCCCCCCAACAAAAAAAAAGGGGTACCGGGGTACGGGCGTATCATTGGGGGATCATCTGTGGTCCTAAAATGATGATTTTACAAGGGGGTAGACGTCGGAAACCATACCTTGGGGTATGCTACGCGAACGACCCCAAAAGAGGGGGGGTTATACGCCCGCTTCTGCACTTGATCTAACAACCTCTCTTCAACACCGCCATGCAAGAGCCCAGCTACTAGCGGACCCCACACGTGCGGGTCCTACACCTGTTATGGGCTGAGGACAGGTCGTCATCGAACCGTGCACTTCTTGGGGTGCCGTGTTTGCGCTCAGTAAATGTGCCTTGCCGCTGGGGGAGGGAGGGGAAGGAGACAACCGGTTGGGATGTGCCCTCACGCCGCTCTGCATCCGAACAATGAGGGGTCGCCCCTCTGGGGTCCAGGCTCCGGCCCTATGGCGAGGGATTGGGCAGCGGCCTGCAATAGTATCTGCCCTCGAGCGGGAAACCTTTGTCGACCTGGCCTCCCATGGGGCCGGGTCACACTTATGAGAAACACCATCCATACCAAGCGGGGGCATCCCATGCTGATTACCTCGAGGGTTGGCAACAATGCCCCACGTATGCGGGCAACAGCAGCAAATGCAATCCCAAAAAAAAAAACTACGAACCACCTTTTCAGGGTACATTTCGATGCCGTCCACCCGGAAGTCGAGCCTGCGCGGTCCGCATGTGGACGGCATGGGCATCCTGGGGAAGACTCAGGGCCATGGCTGTGGAAGCATAAGCCCAAAACATGGGGCGTGCCTACCACAGCTACCACGGCTACCACGTGCCTGGCACAGGCAGGCAGGCAAGAAGGGGGATTCAGGAAGGGGTATGCTTCGGCAGATTTGCCAAAATCCGAATGCCATAGTGCCCCTCGGGGACACTGAGGGCGGCGAAGAGGCAGTACAACATACGATTGTGGGGGTGACAAGGCTTGTCAAAAGCATTTCTGTCGACCCCAAAACATTCACCGTTGGCACTGCAAAATGGCTGCAGCACCCTGCCACCAGCCGATCAGGGATGCATGGGAAGGGGCGTCCCGAACGAGAGGCAAACCGTGGGCCCCTAAGGCCCTCTTCGGTCCAGGAAGATGAGCCCAAAAACCAATGCCCCGTGGAAGTACCTCAAGACACATTAGAAGGGAAGGAGCCTCAGAGGTGGCCCCAGAAGCGGTTAGGCAGGCGGTTGGAGGAGGTTGCCAAAGCGGTTGGGGGCGGTTACTGTCGGAAGTAGAAGGGAAGGGAAGTAGAAGAAGAAGTACACAGTAGAAGGGGAGGGGCCTCAGGAAGTCATTAACAAACGAAAGCAAATGACAAAATGCACACGGGTTGGGGCAACCTCATACGGCTGGAACTCTCCGCACCGGCAGCAGGCCTAAAGAGTAGCACAGAGGCGAGGAATCAATGGGGCGACACTTTTGTGAGGCCAGAAAACTTAGCAATTAGCAAATCGCAGATGATGAGTAAAGGCCTCGTGTTCTTGTGGGAACTGAGTAACTTTGGAGATTTGAGGAGTCTGTGCAGTGGGCCCGGCTTCCCGTTCGGTTATTTACGATGCAGCGGAAACCAACTCCGTGGGTGAGCCGGATGTCTCTGCTCACAAATGCGACGTCAAGCGAAATGCACAAACGGCGTATGGTCACATTCTCACCTGCATACCCATTCTATTCCGCCAGGCCGACGTGCATCCCTCGCAGCCCAACACACCAGGATCGACACACCGCGCGAAGAGCCCCTTGCCCTTCCAAACCGAGAACATACGCCCACCCAGGCACAAACACAGAAAGAAGAGCAGCATCGGCAATTCACATACTTTCTGTAATTCATCAGCAGGTCACCCATATGCAGGGAAAGAGAAGGCACGGTAGCATGACAACCGCATTGCAACGTCTCACGAAACACACATCGGCGATGCACTCGATGCACAAATCCACACAACTTACTACGCTTGCCTCGCGTAACTCCCCAACAAATGTCTCCATCGTAGCAAATACAGTTTCACTGTCTCCTGCCCCACAATACGCACCAACCGCTGCTCACAAATGCGACGTCAAGCAAAATGCACAAACGACGTATGGTCACATTCTCACCTGCATACCCATTCTATTCCGCCAGGCCGACGTGCATCCCTCCCAGCCCAACACACCGGGACCGACACACCGCGCGAAGAGCCCCTTGCCCTTCAAACTCCAAACCGAGAACATACGCCCACCCAGGCACAAACACAGAAAGAAGAGCAGCATCGGCAATTCACATACATTCTGTAATTCATCAGCAGGTCACCCATATGCAGGGAAAGAGGAGGCACGGTAGCATGACAACCGCATTGCAACGTCTCACGAAACACACATCGGCGATGCACTCGATGCACAAATCCACACAACTTACTACGCTTGCCTCGCGTAACTCCCCAACAAATGTCTCCATCGTAGCAAATACAGTTTCACTGTCTCCTGCCCCACAATACGCACCAACCACTGCTCACAAATGCGACGTCAAGCGAAATGCACAAACGGCGTATGGTCACGTTCTCACCTGCATACCCATTCTATTCCGCCAGGCCGACGTGCATCCCTCGCAGCCCAACACACCAGGATCGACACACCGCGCGAAGAGCCCCTTGCCCTTCCAAACCGAGAACATACGCCCACCCAGGCACAAACACAGAAAGAAGAGCAGCATCGGCAATTCACATACTTTCTGTAATTCATCAGCAGGTCACCCATATGCAGGGAAAGAGAAGGCACGGTAGCATGACAACCGCATTGCAACGTCTCACGAAACACACATCGGCGATGCACTCGATGCACAAATCCACACAACTTACTACGCTTGCCTCGCGTAACTCCCCAACAAATGTCTCCATCGTAGCAAATACAGTTTCACTGTCTCCTGCCCCACAATACGCACCAACCGCTGCTCACAAATGCGACGTCAAGCAAAATGCACAAACGACGTATGGTCACATTCTCACCTGCATACCCATTCTATTCCGCCAGGCCGACGTGCATCCCTCCCAGCCCAACACACCGGGACCGACACACCGCGCGAAGAGCCCCTTGCCCTTCAAACTCCAAACCGAGAACATACGCCCACCCAGGCACAAACACAGAAAGAAGAGCAGCATCGGCAATTCACATACGAACTGTAATTCATCAGCAGGTCACCCATATGCAGGGAAAGAGGAGGCACGGTAGCATGACAACCGCATTGCAACGTCTCACGAAACACACATCGGCGATGCACTCGATGCACAAATCCACACAACTTACTACGCTTGCCTCGCGTAACTCCCCAACAAATGTCTCCATCGTAGCAAATACAGTTTCAGTGTCTCCTGCCCCACAATACGCACCAACCGCTGCTCACAAATGCGACGTCAAGCGAAATGCACAAACGGCGTATGGTCACATTCTCACCTGCATACCCATTCTATTCCGCCAGGCCGACGTGCATCCCTCCCAGCCCAACACACCGGGACCGACACACCGCGCGAAGAGCCCCTTGCCCTTCCAAACCGAGAACATACGCCCACCCAGGCACAAACACAGAAAGAAGAGCAGCATCGGCAATTCACATACTCCCTGTAATTCATCAGCAGGTCACCCATATGCAGGGAAAGAGAAGGCACGGTAGCATGACAACCGCATTGCAACGTCTCACGAAACACACATCGGCGATGCACTCGATGCACAAATCCACACAACTTACTACGCTTGCCTCGCGTAACTCCCCAACAAATGTCTCCATCGTAGCAAATACAGTTTCACTGTCTCCTGCCCCACAATACGCACCAACCGCTGCTCACAAATGCGACGTCAAGCAAAATGCACAAACGACGTATGGTCACATTCTCACCTGCATACCCATTCTATTCCGCCAGGCCGACGTGCATCCCTCCCAGCCCAACACACCGGGACCGACACACCGCGCGAAGAGCCCCTTGCCCTTCAAACTCCAAACCGAGAACATACGCCCACCCAGGCACAAACACAGAAAGAAGAGCAGCATCGGCAATTCACATACGAACTGTAATTCATCAGCAGGTCACCCATATGCAGGGAAAGAGGAGGCACGGTAGCATGACAACCGCATTGCAACGTCTCACGAAACACACATCGGCGATGCACTCGATGCACAAATCCACACAACTTACTACGCTTGCCTCGCGTAACTCCCCAACAAATGTCTCCATCGTAGCAAATACAGTTTCAGTGTCTCCTGCCCCACAATACGCACCAACCGCTGCTCACAAATGCGACGTCAAGGGAAATGCACAAACGGCGTATGGTCACATTCTCACCTGCATACCCATTCTATTCCGCCAGGCCGACGTGCATCCCTCCCAGCCCAACACACCGGGACCGACACACCGCGCGAAGAGCCCCTTGCCCTTCCAAACCGAGAACATACGCCCACCCAGGCACAAACACAGAAAGAAGAGCAGCATCGGCAATTCACATACTCCCTGTAATTCATCAGCAGGTCACCCATATGCAGGGAAAGAGAAGGCACGGTAGCATGACAACCGCATTGCAACGTCTCACGAAACACACATCGGCGATGCACTCGATGCACAAATCCACACAACTTACTACGCTTGCCTCGCGTAACTCCCCAACAAATGTCTCCATCGTAGCAAATACAGTTTCACTGTCTCCTGCCCCACAATACGCACCAACCGCTGCTCACAAATGCGACGTCAAGCAAAATGCACAAACGACGTATGGTCACATTCTCACCTGCATACCCATTCTATTCCGCCAGGCCGACGTGCATCCCTCCCAGCCCAACACACCGGGACCGACACACCGCGAAGAGCCCCTTGCCCTTCCAAACCGAGAACATACGCCCACCCAGGCACAAACACAGAAAGAAGAGCAGCATCGGCAATTCACATACTCCCTGTAATTCATCAGCAGGTCACCCATATGCAGGGAAAGAGAAGGCACGGTAGCATGACAACCGCATTGCAACGTCTCACGAAACACACATCGGCGATGCACTCGATGCACAAATCCACACAACTTACTACGCTTGCCTCGCGTAACTCCCCAACAAATGTCTCCATCGTAGCAAATACAGTTTCAGTGTCTCCTGCCCCACAATACGCACCAACTGCTGCTCACAAATGCAACGTCAAGCGAAATGCACAAACGACGTATGGTCACGTTCTCACCTGCATACCCATTCTATTCCGCCAGGCCGACGTGCATCCCTCCCAGCCCAACACACCGGGACCGACACACCGCGCGAAGAGCCCCTTGCCCTTCCAAACCGAGAACATACGCCCACCCAGGCACAAACACAGAAAGAAGAGCAGCATCGGCAATTCACATACGCACTGTAATTCATCAGCAGGTCACCCATATGCAGGGAAAGAGAAGGCACGGTAGCATGACAACCGCATTGCAACGTCTCACGAAACACACATCGGCGATGCACTCGATGCACAAATCCACACAACTTACTACGCTTGCCTCGCGTAACTCCCCAACAAATGTCTCCATCGTAGCAAATACAGTTTCACTGTCTCCTGCCCCACAATACGCACCAACCGCTGCTCACAAATGCGACGTCAAGCAAAATGCACAAACGACGTATGGTCACATTCTCACCTGCATACCCATTCTATTCCGCCAGGCCGACGTGCATCCCTCCCAGCCCAACACACCGGGATCGACACACCGCGCGAAGAGCCCCTTGCCCTTCCAAACCGAGAACATACGCCCACCCAGGCACAAACACAGAAAGAAGAGCAGCATCGGCAATTCACATACGCACTGTAATTCATCAGCAGGTCACCCATATGCAGGGAAAGAGAAGGCACGGTAGCATGACAACCGCATTGCAACGTCTCACGAAACACACATCGGCGATGCACTCGATGCACAAATCCACACAACTTACTACGCTTGCCTCGCGTAACTCCCCAACAAATGTCTCCATCGTAGCAAATACAGTTTCACTGTCTCCTGCCCCACAATACGCACCAACCGCTGCTCACAAATGCGACGTCAGGCAAAATGCACAAACGACGTATGGTCATGTTCTCACCTGCATACCCATTCTATTCCGCCAGGCCGACGTGCATCCCTCGCAGCCCAACACACCGGGACCGACACACCGCGCGAAGAGCCCCTTGCCCTTCCAAACCGAGAACATACGCCCACCCAGGCACAAACACAGAAAGAAGAGCAGCATCGGCAATTCACATACTCTCTGTAATTCATCAGCAGGTCACCCATATGCAGGGAAAGAGGAGGCACGGTAGCATGACAACCGCATTGCAACGTCTCACGAAACACACATCGGCGATGCACTCGATGCACAAATCCACACAACTTACTACGCTTGCCTCGCGTAACTCCCCAACAAATGTCTCCATCGTAGCAAATACAGTTTCACTGTCTCCTGCCCCACAATACGCACCAACCGCTGCTCACAAATGCGACGTCAAGCAAAATGCACAAACGACGTATGGTCACGTTCTCACCTGCATACCCATTCTATTCCGCCAGGCCGACGTGCATCCCTCGCAGCCGAACACACCGGGACCGACACACCGCGCGAAGAGCCCCTTGCCCTTCCAAACCGAGAACATACGCCCACCCAGGCACAAACACAGAAAGAAGAGCAGCATCGGCAATTCACATACTTCCTGTAATTCATCAGCAGGTCACCCATATGCAGGGAAAGAGAAGGCACGGTAGCATGACAACCGCATTGCAACGTCTCACGAAACACACATCGGCGATGCACTCGATGCACAAATCCACACAACTTACTACGCTTGCCTGGCGTAACTCCCCAACAAATGTCTCCATCGTAGCAAATACAGTTTCACTGTCTCCTGCCCCACAATACGCACCAACCGCTGCTCACAAATGCGACGTCAAGCAAAATGCACAAACGACGTATGGTCACATTCTCACCTGCATACCCATTCTATTCCGCCAGGCCGACGTGCATCCCTCCCAGCCCAACACACCGGGACCGACACACCGCGCGAAGAGCCCCTTGCCCTTCCAAACCGAGAACATACGCCCACCCAGGCACAAACACAGAAAGAAGAGCAGCATCGGCAATTCACATACTCCCTGTAATTCATCAGCAGGTCACCCATATGCAGGGAAAGAGAAGGCACGGTAGCATGACAACCGCATTGCAACGTCTCACGAAACACACATCGGCGATGCACTCGATGCACAAATCCACACAACTTACTACGCTTGCCTCGCGTAACTCCCCAACAAATGTCTCCATCGTAGCAAATACAGTTTCACTGTCTCCTGCCCCACAATACGCACCAACCGCTGCTCACAAATGCGACGTCAGGCAAAATGCACAAACGACGTATGGTCATGTTCTCACCTGCATACCCATTCTATTCCGCCAGGCCGACGTGCATCCCTCGCAGCCCAACACACCGGGACCGACACACCGCGCGAAGAGCCCCTTGCCCTTCCAAACCGAGAACATACGCCCACCCAGGCACAAACACAGAAAGAAGAGCAGCATCGGCAATTCACATACTCTCTGTAATTCATCAGCAGGTCACCCATATGCAGGGAAAGAGGAGGCACGGTAGCATGACAACCGCATTGCAACGTCTCACGAAACACACATCGGCGATGCACTCGATGCACAAATCCACACAACTTACTACGCTTGCCTCGCGTAACTCCCCAACAAATGTCTCCATCGTAGCAAATACAGTTTCACTGTCTCCTGCCCCACAATACGCACCAACCGCTGCTCACAAATGCGACGTCAAGCAAAATGCACAAACGACGTATGGTCACGTTCTCACCTGCATACCCATTCTATTCCGCCAGGCCGACGTGCATCCCTCGCAGCCGAACACACCGGGACCGACACACCGCGCGAAGAGCCCCTTGCCCTTCCAAACCGAGAACATACGCCCACCCAGGCACAAACACAGAAAGAAGAGCAGCATCGGCAATTCACATACTCCCTGTAATTCATCAGCAGGTCACCCATATGCAGGGAAAGAGAAGGCACGGTAGCATGACAACCGCATTGCAACGTCTCACGAAACACACATCGGCGATGCACTCGATGCACAAATCCACACAACTTACTACGCTTGCCTCGCGTAACTCCCCAACAAATGTCTCCATCGTAGCAAATACAGTTTCACTGTCTCCTGCCCCACAATACGCACCAACCGCTGCTCACAAATGCGACGTCAAGCAAAATGCACAAACGACGTATGGTCACATTCTCACCTGCATACCCATTCTATTCCGCCAGGCCGACGTGCATCCCTCCCAGCCCAACACACCGGGATCGACACACCGCGCGAAGAGCCCCTTGCCCTTCCAAACCGAGAACATACGCCCACCCAGGCACAAACACAGAAAGAAGAGCAGCATCGGCAATTCACATACGAACTGTAATTCATCAGCAGGTCACCCATATGCAGGGAAAGAGAAGGCACGGTAGCATGACAACCGCATTGCAACGTCTCACGAAACACATATCGGCGATGCACTCGATGCACAAACCCACACAACTTACTACGCTTGCCTCGCGTAACTCCCCAACAAATGTCTCCATCGTAGCAAATACAGTTTCACTGTCTCCTGCCCCACAATACGCACCAACCGCTGCTCACAAATGCGACGTCAAGCAAAATGCACAAACGACGTATGGTCACGTTCTCACCTGCATACCCATTCTATTCCGCCAGGCCGACGTGCATCCCTCGCAGCCGAACACACCGGGACCGACACACCGCGCGAAGAGCCCCTTGCCCTTCCAAACCGAGAACATACGCCCACCCAGGCACAAACACAGAAAGAAGAGCAGCATCGGCAATTCACATACTCCCTGTAATTCATCAGCAGGTCACCCATATGCAGGGAAAGAGGAGGCACGGTAGCATGACAACCGCATTGCAACGTCTCACGAAACACACATCGGCGATGCACTCGATGCACAAATCCACACAACTTACTACGCTTGCCTCGCGTAACTCCCCAACAAATGTCTCCATCGTAGCAAATACAGTTTCACTGTCTCCTGCCCCACAATACGCACCAACCGCTGCTCACAAATGCGACGTCAAGCAAAATGCACAAACGACGTATGGTCACATTCTCACCTGCATACCCATTCTATTCCGCCAGGCCGACGTGCATCCCTCGCAGCCCAACACACCGGGACCGACACACCGCGCGAAGAGCCCCTTGCCCTTCCAAACCGAGAACATACGCCCACCCAGGCACAAACACAGAAAGAAGAGCAGCATCGGCAATTCACATACGAACTGTAATTCATCAGCAGGTCACCCATATGCAGGGAAAGAGGAGGCACGGTAGCATGACAACCGCATTGCAACGTCTCACGAAACACACATCGGCGATGCACTCGATGCACAAATCCACACAACTTACTACGCTTGCCTCGCGTAACTCCCCAACAAATGTCTCCATCGTAGCAAATACAGTTTCACTGTCTCCTGCCCCACAATACGCACCAACCGCTGCTCACAAATGCGACGTCAAGCAAAATGCACAAACGACGTATGGTCACATTCTCACCTGCATACCCATTCTATTCCGCCAGGCCGACGTGCATCCCTCCCAGCCCAACACACCGGGAC
This sequence comes from Eutreptiella sp. 'Long Island Sound 2002', assembly GCA_964036045.1. Taxonomy (NCBI): domain Eukaryota; phylum Euglenozoa; class Euglenophyceae; order Eutreptiales; family Eutreptiaceae; genus Eutreptiella; species Eutreptiella sp. 'Long Island Sound 2002'. The sequence goes on from OZ038384.1 coordinate 85,315,720, forward strand.
CGACACACCGCGCGAAGAGCCCCTTGCCCTTCCAAACCGAGAACATACGCCCACCCAGGCACAAACACAGAAAGAAGAGCAGCATCGGCAATTCACATACGAACTGTAATTCATCAGCAGGTCACCCATATGCAGGGAAAGAGGAGGCACGGTAGCATGACAACCGCATTGCAACGTCTCACGAAACACACATCGGCGATGCACTCGATGCACAAATCCACACAACTTACTACGCTTGCCTCGCGTAACTCCCCAACAAATGTCTCCGTCGTAGCAAATACAGTTTCAGTGGCTCCTGCCCCACAATACGCACCAACCGCTGCTCACAAATGCGACGTGCAAAAACAACGTTTATTGATTCTCCTTAAAAATGTGCACTGCCTATGCCAATTGCCTACACGTATCGCTTCATGACTCCTGTGCCGCAACACCAATTCTTGTCTTGTCTGACCAGCTTCTACACACGCACCCCAATTCAATGAGTAGGCCTTCAGGAACATACTTGTCCGCACTGCAATAGAAATGATGATGGCGAGAGCACAGCTTCAGAGGCACCCAGTATGTTTAGTCATGGCACACATTTGCATACTTTGGCAAGGGAACATGAACGTGGACTACAAACATATCTTCACCTCCGCAGTACACTCTAGTCAGACCAGTGTTCAGACCTTGAAACGTTTCCCATACAGAAATGACGTACTGCAAGGTCCCGACTGGCGGGGCTGCTCGTGTGCTCGTGCAAAGCCAGCAAACCACATTCCCCACAAAAGGCTTCACAGGGCAGGCAGCGCAACATACATGCTGTCAAGAGAATCAGAAGACCGCAACAAGCCCCGTTGCACATGTGGAAAGGATGGCAATATAAGCATGAAGCATGACACTCTGATCAGGGGCACAGCAGGTTCCGTACCAGGTATGCAGAAGCAGAAAGAGAAGCAGCCTTGGACGGGACATACCACTGCTCTGCACAGCGCTCACCCACCACCGACCGTTGTGCAAAGCAGCGGAAGGATTAGGCCGGGAAAGCATGATGGGAAATGTTGAAAGGAAACACTCGGGGGGACATCCTGGAGGCTGTGAGCACACAGTAATGTACAGTACTGGTGTTTTGGTAGTAATCATCCATGGCTGAGGGGATGGGGGCAACTTGAAAGGGGGCGGTGAACCATGAAAGTTTGTATACACGCCAGCCAAAACAGACTGATGCGTGTCTGAATGGAGTAAAGGGGTCCCGCAAGACATCTCTTGGCAGTTGCTGGTGCCTGGCGGGGCACCTGCTTACGGGCGGCTACCAGGAACACAACTAGCTACAGCCGTCAACCTTTGAACGGCTAGAGTCATGTCTGCCCTGGCAAACCGAGTGGGCGATACGTGGATGTGTCACGTGTTGGGTGGTGGTGAGAAAATCAGCAAAGCAGTAAAAAGCACATGCATAGCCACAAGAATGATTAGCTTGTCAAGAGCCGTCCCCAAACACCTTTCGCAAATAGGTCTGTTCGAGAAGACAAATCATAACAAACTGAGCTGCGTGACAACATATGAACAACTGCAGTCAAGCACACAGTAAACACGCAGCAATCGGTATGTTATGGCTTTAGGTGGACGTGTCTGAATGTGAAAAGTTGAATTCATCAAACCCTGCATAGCTAAAGCAGTAAGTGACTGTTTTGGGTATGTCATGCAGCGTATGTGAACTTGTGTGCAGTGATGCAGTGACGCGCAGTTTCTGTTACGTTGATTCAGATTGGTGGGTAGGTCGGGAAGTAGGTGCTGTGGGCTGCAGTGGTTGCCCCCAGTGACGAACAGGGGATGAGTTTACTTCACGGACCCGGCCACTCATCACATATGCACACAAGTCAAAGAGGTGTGGCAGGGGGGAGCCACCTGCGAGATCCTCAGAAATACCCCAACCCCAACGTGCAGCAGGGAGGGCCCAGAGTCTTTCATCCGCCCACGCGGCTCAATACCCACACACCCAGGACCTCCGTGTACCCCGGGGGGGGGGGGGGTGATAGTCCGTGTCTAACAAATTTTAAATCTACAAATTCTGCGGCAAGAAAATCTGTGCCATTTCTCAAAATTCAGCGAACAAATCATGCATGCTTCCCAAAAATTGGTCATAAGAAACAGTGGATGGTTACTTTATTTCCTGGCGGACTCTGCACTGGACTCTGGAGCATGCAAACACCAGTATGTACTTCAGCACTTCTGCGATTTCCACGGGAAATGAATTATCATTAACCGAATCCTCTTGTGCGGTACATACAAGTGGGCAAAGGCAGAGCCTAATGTATACCAGTGCATATCCTTCAAAACACCGAACAAATCGCGCAGAATTTCTTACGCAGAAATTCTGCCCTGTATAATACCCCCCCCCCAGTATGTCATGAAGTTTCATTTCTGAATTTACACGGGCGGGCCCCAGGACGGTCCACCGCGGACGGTCATCCACCCCGCGCTGTTGGATCCATGTTCGGTGTCTGTCCACTTTGGTCTTTGCAGCGTACCGCCCTCGTAGCGTCCATCCCCCTTTGAAAGCGCACAGCAGGCCTCGCCATCAGCCCAACCTAGGGCAGTGAGGCTTGAAGGGTGCTCACCACTGCTGGTTTGGGGTTGTGTAACACAGGGCAAGGGGGTTCCAGATCACCAGCTATTACCAGGGGCGGACTACCTCGTTCATTCATTTTGCTGCCACGCATTTACTCGTTTTTTGGTCAGGCACACCCTGTGTCCGAGCCGGCTGTTGCTGCTGCACAATTGCTGTAGTCCAACTACTGCTGAGGCATTGCTCCCAGCAGTACACCACGCTACAATCCACACCCACGGCATGGGTACCCACGATGCTGGAAAACTGTGGGTGCCAAGGCTCCACCACGCACGGTGGCGAAAGCTGGGGTCACGGACTAGAACCACTACGATTGATGCGCTGCCGAAAATCCGTAACTGGCACCACTCTGTGCATTCTAAGCATCCGTGGGAGCACCTCGTTCAACTCAGCTTGGCTGCTGGTTGCAACAGCTGTCAGTGCCATCCCCCAGCAGTAGCGGACCTGCAATACTTTGCCTCACTAGGACACCAGCACACACCAGCCTCTGAGCTGCATCACGGTGTGAGATGTGCAACCTGCAGGGCACCCTAGCCCCCCCCCCCCCCCCGCGCCCTACCATGCAAGAAAACAAAGCCTGGTACAATTGTCATTGAGGTCCTGGTCTCCTGCCTGACGCTCGTTACACGTCAGCTCAACATCTCCCACCAGCAAGTGGCCTGCAAGGGCTCATCATCATGCTAAGCACTCTGCACACCTGATGACCGCATTCACAACACCGCGTTGGCATTCTTTTCTTCCTCGGCTCACAGAACAACAGAGGCAGTAGCGGACAGCTTTGCTGCAGAGAGTGTGTGCAGCAAAAAGGGCTGGGCAGCTGCGTGAGCACAGACATGCGAACGAAAAAAAAAGCGTTCTCAGAATGCAGCTGCTTAGTCCTGGTGGAATTCAGACTCCACATGAGCAGGGCAATTCAGCACGTACACCCTCCCCAATGGGGGCGCGGTGGTGCATTTGTAGCCCTGGTGGATGAGCACCTGCCCCATCTCCTCACCGTCCCCTGCAGGCTCTCAGAACCCTCACCCTCACATGCCCTCCCTCTCGTGTAGTCATGCAAGTTACAGGCATGTGACATGAGTTGGACCTCATGGGAGGCTTCAGACTGCGTGCAAGCACCTCTCACCACATGAAAATTCCAGCACCTCCAGGCATTGTGCCCAACGGTTGGACTGGAAAAGGGTGCTGTGGTCAGTACCTCGGAACAATTGTCATCCTTTTGTACATCTCTAATCCTTTCCATCTCCCTTTCCTCTGCACACTGTAAGCTTCATTATGGAATGACTTGACTGTGCCATATGATGTTTGTAGTCATAATGCTCTGCACCCCAACGATTGCCTGACTCTCTTTTGCGAAACCGTGATCTTTGACAAAGATGATCAATGTGGATATGCACATGTGTCATATATCATGGCCTTGATCTGAATCTGGAGCTCGACTCTACCATCGACATTGCAATGGAGTGTTCAAGATTGGGATCATCACTGCTTTTAGACACGTCAAGTACAATGGCTTTGTAATGTATTCTGTTCCAAGATGAATCCAACTCTTGCTCAACTCCACTGAAGTTGCTCTTAGCGTCCAAAGCAACCCTGACACCGGTGGTCTGGCCGTTTGCGGCCCGAGTGAGGTCAGAATCTGTCCACACGCACACGCAGAGAAGATCTCTAGAAGCTTGTTTTGACATGAAACTGTTTCTATGGGACCTGGCCCCCGGGGAAGCAGTTACGCTTCACCATAAAAAAAGCACACTTAGAAAAGACCTGCCCCAAAATTAATCAGTGTGTTCATCTGCCGAGGAATCCGTTCCTCCAATGGTCGTTTGACGCTCCAGCAAAAAGTAGAATAGTAACCGGGGGGGGGGGGGGATTAAGCCATTAAGGACCACATCTAGATCGACAAAGCGAGCAGTACTCAAGCAACAATGTAGCATCAGCGAATAATAACTCCCAAGCCCAAAGGACCTAACTTGTTCCCAAGGGATCTTCTCTGCAGTACATGTTCAACGTGTGGTTCCCTCGCATGCGAGTGGCACTTGCTCAAGTTGCCAAAGAAAATAGTGACCCCACACCTTTGTAACACACCCATCTCCGTCAACCTTGCTTACTTTTGGTACCCAAGGACAGGCAACATATTGGCCTAAAATGCATCAAATCATTGCAACATCATTGGTCTCGTATGGCTGGGTGTGTCATTCGGGGCCCAAGAGCGATGAGATGAAAGCAGAGTAGGACGAAAATACCATAGTGGAAACACAATCGTAGGCAGATCAAATCACAGTGGCAAGCACAAACACAGAACAACTCCGCAAATTGCACACGCGGTTGAAAAAAGAAAACACTCAGAAAGTGCTGTTGCAGTTTGTCGCGGTGCACAATGTGATTAGACACGCGCAGTGTTGACACATTTGTATTAAGTTTTGAAGAGTAAGGGTTGATTTTCTTATCATGTCTGTGAGTACAATGGATGATTTTGAATGTCTCATTTCTCTGTGTCTTCTGCGATGTAGTTTCTTTCCATGCCGTAGCGCTTGAGTTTCGCAGGTTCTAAGTATGGTTCTAAGTATTCACTTTTGTGAAAACTCCATTCCCTCGTTTGAATGGATTGGCGAAGGAATCTTCATCAACTACCGGTAGTTCAACGAGCCAACGACAGATTCGAAGACATCTGACCACAAAATCACTCACCCCAAACTCAAATTTTGACGAATAACTGAATTCCAAATTTATGAATAAAATCTCTGAAAGGAATTCCGTCCCTTGTTCAATTCCCCACCTATGGGGTGTTTTTCATGTAAAAGAGGGGGAATGGGGAGCCTGCCTCCCTCGAAAAACTTCATGTTCTCCGATAAGTTTCGAAATGCACGACGAAACAAAACATACGTGAATAATCGCCAAGACAACCCCTTCAAAATGACCGCTTCGATGCGTCGACTAAAGTGCTGAACTTTTTTTATGAATTATATGAATTTTATGAATTATATGAATTTTATGAATTATAGAACTTCAGTAGCCTCACAAGTCTCACAATTTCACATTCAGCATCCGGGGATTAGCATAAGATAGGGAAGAGATTTGAAGGTGCAGTTGCAAAGTTTGGGTACCGAATAACACTATATAAAAACCAGATGACTGAAATCCAAAGAAGTCGTGATCAGCAGCTAATTATTTGACAGCACAGGCGACAGGTGTGCTGTAGTTGGCCATATTGATGGGCCGCCTCTAATGGATCGTTTGGCGCGGCCCACTGCTCGCGCAGGAGCTCGTCCACGAGGGACAAGATTTGGAAGTGGGCAGTGTGCCACCCAGTACGCAGGAAAGTATGTATGGTCTGTTGGTACATACGTGACGCCTCCTGCGTGGAGGGGCAGTGCTGAGTCTTTGATACCGAGGTAGCAGCACGTCCTCGCCGCCCATATCTCAAAGCTCCCGGGTTGAATCCGAAGGTAGTACAAGGCCAAACTGCTGAGGGACGTGACCTCCTGTCTATGTTTGCACCCATCAAGCAAAAGAGAAGCACACGTAGTGCAAGTGTCCATGGGTTTGTAGTGATGTAGCCATGACCATTTCCTCCGGTTGTGTGACACATATCTAGCATCCATGGCTGAATAGAGTTTGGGGTGCTGGTAGTGGATGTGATGTGGGCAAAAGAGTAGATTGATGCCCCAAACGCGTGAATGTCCTCTTCGGTATCATCCATGTTGCCCCACATTGCTCGGTGTCAGGGCTCAAAAGTGAGGCAGGCGTCGTAGATTGGTGTGGAAGGGACACCATAATAGGAGTTGCTGGCCGTGTGGGTAGGGGAGAACCCCCACCTACGCAAAGGTATTGCACAATTTCTTGCTGGATACCCATTGGCTGCTAGGTAGGTGATGTGGCAGAATGTTGGCATGGGTATGTGTGGAAGCAGCTTGCAAGAGGCGCGTGGGTGGTGGCATCGTCGTGTGCGGCCGTTTGGAGGAAAATCCCCGGTGGATTCCCTGGCGCTGTGGTTTACAAAACACTCGCGCCCGTGGGTTGTGATCCGTCGAGGCTGATCTAACCTAACCTAACCTTGACCCTAACCTGTCAAGGCTGGCTTGTTTGCCTACTACCGAAGCACTGTGTACCACACTAGTGTGTTATTGGACGTGTGGTTGATGCACCAGTGGACGTCCATGGGTATAGGAAGGGTGTTCCGCATTTGCTATGTGAGATGAAAGCAATGACAATGGTGCCAGGTCACTCGGTAATGGGAATCATACATTGTATCACAGGGAAAGGTATTGACCGAAGTCTCGGGGATGCGTAACTTGATGATGTGCAACTTTTCTTGCACAATCGCAGACTTGAGCCAAGTCTTGGCATGGGGCTCCCATGGGCCCCACGTTTGCGCCCAATCGTGCACCAACTAATCATGCCACTGCACACATTGGACCAACCTTGCAGAATGCCAGGTGCCGCTTAGTGTGCATCCAACCAACTTTTCCCACAGGGGCGGACCATCACACGCTGCCACAGGGCCATTAGAGCCACAGCCGGCATCGGGTCGCCCGAAGGGGCCGAACCATATCACCCTATGTATGTCCGAGAGAACCCCATATGCGCGGACAGAGCTAACCCATTTTTTGGGAGGTGTAGGTGCTCCATTCCCTTGTAGGGAACTACCAGGTGGCGGGGCAAGGGTGTGTATGGGTAGGGAAAGCATAGTTCCCAGCTTCGCCGGTTCATCCCACCGATTGTTGCCCTTGATGTCCCGAAATTCCTCCGTGAATTTCGCTTGGTTCTCATGTCTATGTTCTGGAATCCAACGGACCACGGTGTTCTGTTCATTGAGTAGGTCGGTTAAGGAAACGCGTCTAGTGCCCAAGCCTCCTTGCTTGGGAGGGGTGGGGACTCATCGCGTTAAGGCGAGAGGCCTCAGACCCCTTGGGCTCACAGACAAAATGGGAGCAACGTGTGTCGATCTCGTGAAAATACGCCTCAGACGGCATTGGGATGACACAATGGAGCCACTTGCGGAATATTATCAAGTTGATCAACTTTGTCCTCTCATAGCTGACCATGGGGAGGGGACGGTACCTCACAAGGTCATAATCAGCCTTTGCGCGGTGTACCCAGGAGTGATGGGAGATCAAGCTGCCCATGTATTGCAGTATTGGGGGCTGCACTGTGTTGGTGACGCCATTCCGCTTGACATATTCACGTACCGCCCAGGGGGTCCACTTGTAGATCTCCGTTTTCCCCGCGTTGACCCTAAAGCCTTCCTACACCATGCACAAAGCTACAAACCACATGCTCCATTGGATTAGAACCACAAATATGATGGTTAAAAAAAAAAGCCCAAAAGTGTGGAAACACGGGGTTGCGGGGTTAGGCCAAGCCCGTGTTAGGACAATGGGGAAAGCGGGGGGGTACCAATGGCTCCGTTTGATGCGCTACATGAGTGCCAATGGTGCCTCAAAGAGCCGTTTGGGCCGTTCTATGGGCGCGCCATGAAAAAAACACAAGAGGTGACTATTGCGTCATGAATGTATTGGTTGTTAAGTGATTCCCCAATCTCCACCTCCAAAGGACAAGAAGGAGTGAAAATGGGTGGCAAGGCAGCAAGCAATATCCCTCAAATACCAATCCCAGCCTCAAATCACCAAAAAAAACAGGATCTCCATGGACCACTAGGAAATGGAACACCCAAATTCTATTGCCTTCGGCAAGGCACCTCAAAGAGGGGAGATGGACGACCATTTTTGAGCTGCCGAGGCTGGAAAACTGCATAAGCAGGTGGTGCCCCAGCCCCCTTGGGAGCCCCCCCCCCCCCCCCCCACACACACACACCCAAATAGGGTGACACATAAAGAGGGGCTAAAACATGCTTCATATAGGACATTTGGTCGTTTTGGATGGTCAAAGTATCAAAAAAATCAGTTTCGGAAAGTTCCATTTTTGAGCTGCCGAGGCTGGAAAACTGCATAAGCAGGTTATGCCCTAGACCCCTTGGGAGCCCCCCCCCCCCCCACCCCCACACCCAAATAGGGTGAAAAACACACAAAGAGGGTCTAAAACATGCTTTGCATAGCATATTTCATCATTGTGAGTGGTCATAATATCAAAAAAATGTTTTGCAAAATTTTCCATTTTTGACCTGTAGAGGGTGGAAAACTGGTTAAGCAGTTGGTGCACACACCAAATGCCATTGAACCACCTACAAACAGCAAATTTTGAAGCTTTTGGGGGGCCCATGGCTCGGGCTAGATGGGCCTAGTGGCCACTACGTTGGCCTCCATGGGTGCTCAAGTACCCGTATGGCCACCAAATGATCACCCAAACCCATCCTAGGGGCAACAGAAAGTTTCATGAAAAATTGAATTTCAAAAAACTTTCAGGTGCCACTGAACAACCTATCCAGCCTGAAAACGGCTAAGTCCTCACTGCCAAGGGGCCATATGGGGCTTTGGGCTTTGGGCTTACCTTCCCGAATCCGAAGAGGGCCTTAGGGGCCCACGGAGTGCCGCATTGGGGAAGCTCGGCTCCGGCGCACCAGGGGCCATATGGGGGGGGGGGGGGGGGCGACTGGGGGTACCTGGAGTTGGGACCCGGGACCCCGCCATGGGTTAGGGGGTCCATATACAAGAAAAAAGTTCTTCAGGACCCAGGTCCAAATACATACACAGTGGCCACAATACGCAAAGAAGTTTTGCCCCCCCCCCCCCCCTCAAAAAAGGGGTACCCAGGTGCGGGGGGGTACGGGGGCCAAAATCCAAAAAATCATTGGGGGATCATTGTTGGTCCTAAAAGAATGATTCTACAAAGTGTTAGACGTCAGAAATGATACATTGGGGTATGCTACGCGAACGACCCCAAAAAAAGGGGGCTATACGACGCTTGCGCCTGCGCTTGATCTAACAACCTCTCTTCGAGGTGATTTCAGTGTTGCAAACGTTGCAGAAACAACAGGTACTGTTGCTTGGACGGGGGGCTAGGGCAGTGACAAATGCTGCTGCAAGCAACGTAGCCAACCCGGCCTGCAGACAGCGACTGCAAGTCAGTGAAACCGGGAAATACACGCAGGCACCCCAAAGGTAGACAAATGCCTTGCAGCGCTGCACAACATCTTTCATCAGGCAGATGCGGGTGAGTGCTGCATGAGGGCTGCATGCTGCTGCAGAACATGGCCCCAAGTCTTGAAACGGAGTGACGCGCCGACTTGCAGCACCACATGTGGATCAGGGCTGATGGATGCAGCCGTAAACACATGTCCTGGTGCCACTGTGCGCACTGCGCCCACCGCGCGGGCGGTGCCCTCTGGGTCCCATGTGCGGACCGATACCCAAAGCTGGGCACACAGAACACGCACGCACAAAAAAGGGGTGGCTCCCAGGCGTTCATGCTCTGCGATTCTGCAATGCGATTCGGGATTGGGGCTCTCAGGACAAAGATCATCCGCGGGCCGCACTGCTGGAGGGCCGCTCCTGTGGGGCCACTGCCAGAGGGCCACTGCTAGAGCGCTCGTCTGCTGCTTTGTCACGATTGAAGAGGGGGGGACGGTGCACGATACCCGTGCCGACCCCCGTGAGGGACACTTATATTATATACATATGTGTATACCACCCGCTCTGACACGCCATCGAGAGGGCAGCAGACGGGGGCTGGGTGCAGATCCCTCGCTGATTCAGCCAAGGTGGTGACGTGCACGCAGTGCATTGCCGCGCGTGTGGGAAAGGGAGGGGGGGGGGGGTCAAGGGGTATTGGGGAGAGCAAAGGGCTGATCGGGCGGGTGCCGACAGCGGCAGCATAACCCCCCCCCCCACCTCCGGGGCACCCACTCTGCTCCGGGCGCAGGCAGATGATGCAGTCATTCCCAGTGCGGGGGACCGCACGCATGACCCGCCGAGTGGCACGGCACGCGGCCCGTCCCGATTGCACGGTCCGGCGGGGGGCTGGGACTGCAGGGGTCTTGATCCTCCGCACTCTGCCCTCGCACCCCCCGGGCGGGCGGGCTTTCACCTGGTAAGAGGGGGGGGGGGGCAGGTCGATACAGCCCCCTGGCTAGGACCCCCCCCCTCCCCCAAAAAGGGCTCAATTGACGAGGCCCTCCTAAATCCTACCGAGACTGACCCCCGGGCCCCAGAGGTGACCCGGACCTAAATTCAGCCAAACCAAAAATGAAAATGGGATTTTGGGAATCAGCGCGTCGATAGAAGGTGAGGGACCTCAGAGGGTGGCCCCACGGGCGGTTAGACAGGCGGTTGGACGAGGTTGCCAAAGCGGTTGGGGGCGGTTACTGTCGGTTACAAATGCCATTGGAGCTGGACATAGGCTGGGGGGGTTACCTCCAACCCCCTTCCAATGCACCCGTGGGGGAGCGGGGTGGGGGTTGGGGGGGCGGGTCAAAGCGTTGCGGCTTCACGTGCAGGTAACGCAACGACGAAATATTGCAGGGGTGGGGACAGAGAAAGTTATCAAACAGGCCAGCGGCGGGGTAGGAGGACTGGGGGTGAGGCCACTGTTGCAGCAGCGCAGGCGACTTTCCACACAGCCATTTCCAATGAACCCTCAGCCTTCGAATGCGGGCACCTTCTGGTTTCGCCCTGAGAAGCGCGACCATGACCTGCAGTACACCCGGCAATAACGTTCCAAGCGTGCGACCCGGCCGAGTTCGCTTCTTTTTTTTTCTTGGTTCAGACTAAGATGAGCTGGCGTAGCCTGCTCACTTCACAGTACTCGAGATAACCCCTCGGGATCAAGGTTCAGAGCTGTCCAGTGCTACGATGATCCCACAAATGACTGTGGTAGCGGATCTGACACGTAGTGAGGGATTGGCTGAGTCTGAAACCGGGTCATGCAGTGGGAGACTGCCACGCCCGTAGGCTTCCCAGTGTGCGTGAGGCACAATGACTGTAGGCATGCGACCCGGCCGAGTTTGCTTCACGTGTGGCTGTCTGGAAAGCAAGACAGAGCCCGGGTCGAGAGGCGCAGGAGACCGCAGTGTCAATACATGACATCCCATGAGGATGTTGAAGAGAGGTGCCAGAGAGAGAGGCGGCAATAGCGAAACGGCGAGAAACTGACGGGGTGCGCCGACAGGACCCAACGAGGAAGGGTGCTGCGTCGCGCTGGGGGGGCAGGGATGGGACGCACAAGTGTTGACTTGAGGCTGGGAATCTCCATCAAAACATGGACTCTGCTCTCCGGCAATGTACTATCGTGTTCCAGTCCATCGAAAGGGCACGCGACGGCGCAGGGCACCGACCTGACGGACATGACCGAGATATGGCCCGGCGGGGCTCATCCGGCCCACCATCGTCGGGTCGGGGCCCCAGGCAGTGGGGACGATGGGCAACCGTAGGCCCCGCGTTTGACGGTTCGCGGTGCCCCGGACGGCCATCTCTGCGTTCCGGTGGGATCCGTTCTGCCGTCCCTCCCTTCGAACCCCCCTTCCGGTGCTTTGGCGTGTTGCTGGACATCAGGGGCAAAGGGCTGATCAGAGGGCGGGTGCCGACAGCGGCAGCATAACCCCCCCCCCCCCCTCCACCTCCGGGGCACCCACTCTGCTCCGGGCGCAGGCAGACGATGCGGTTATTCCCAGTGCGGGGGACCGCACGCATGACCCCCCGAGTGGCACGGCACGCGGCCCGTCCCGATTGCACGGTCCGGCGGGGGGCTGGGACTGCAGGGGTCTTGATCCTCCGCACTCTGCCCTCGCACCCCCCGGGCGGGCGGGCTTTCACCTGGTAAGAGGGGGGGGGGGGGTGTGACCTAATTAAAAAACAGACAAATGCAAACCAGAGGTAATGCACTCCACAGTCAGGCATTAGTGCATCTTTATTCTCTATGCCAAACCTGGTTGAGCCTCAAGACACACACTGTGTCTGCAACAGAAAACAGAACATCATGCCTGACTACATTAGTCAGACAATCACAGTCAGTAGCTGTCAGTCAGACATCAGACATCAGACATCAGGGGGGGGGGGGGCAGGTCGATACAGCCCCCTGGCCAGGACCCCCCCCCTCCCCCAAAAAGGGCTCAATTGACGAGGCCCTCCTAAATCCTACCGAGACTGACCCCCGGGCCCCAGAGGTGACCCGGACCCAAATTCGGCCAAAACAAAAATGAAAATGGGATTTTGGGGATCAGCGCGTCGAGGGGGTTCAGAAAAATCATCATTTGCAATGTATTTGGCGGGGGGGGGGGGGGACCATTTTCAATGCTCAAAAAAAAATTCTATTGCCTTCGGCAGTGCACCTCGAAGAGAGGTTGACAGTCAGCCAATCAGTCCCTGAGCCAGCAAGCAGGCAGTCAGACAGATTCACACAGTTTGGGTTTTTTGTCAGTGGCAGATGCGGCCCCGAGCAGCAGGGAGGCCCCTCGCCGGAATCCAAGTACTGGCGGAGTGGTAGCGCAGCCGACCGGCATCCGTGTGGTCGGCGGTACGAACTCCAGCCTGCTCACTTTGGCGCCGCCGCCGGCGGCGGCGCTAAAAGTTAGCAGGGCAGGAATCGAACCGACGCCTGCACGCCTGTTGTCAGCTGCGTTACCATTGGACCGCTGGCCGTGCTAACAGCACCGTGCGTCCCCACTGCTTGTAGCCTATTAAGCAAAAACTTTTGACCCCCCCCCCACCCCCACCCCCACCCCCCCCACCCCCCCCCACCCCCCCTCAAAAAAGTGATATCCAGTTTTAGGGGGTAGAGGCCTCAAAATCAAAAAATCCATTGGGGGATGCTCTTATTGGGCAAAATAATGATTTTACAAGGGGTTGGACATCCAATATCATGCCTTGGGGTATGCTACGCGAATGACCCCAAAAAAGGGGGGTATATGACGCCCGCGCCTGCGCTTGATCTAACAACCTCTCTTCGAGGTGATTTCGGCGCCTTTGGCGCCAGAGTTCATAATTACTGCGTAATGGTCCTGTCGATTGAGCCCTTTTTCCGAACCCCCCCCCCCCCCAGTTTCGGGGGGCTCGATTTAAACCCCCCATTGAAACCCCGACTTCCCCCTCCGTGACACTCCAGACCCCCCCCCCCCCCCCCCCCGCACCTTCACGACCTGTCGGCATCCCACTGTCAAAATGTTCCGGACTTGCGAGGGCGGCCGCCTGGGCTCGCGGTCCAGAACCCAAGCGCACCGAACCCGAAAAAAACACAGCCAAGGCCCGGGCGGCCCGTGCGGCACGGCACCGACCGCCGGGAGAGCCCCCCCCCCCCCCCCCCCCGGCGGCACACGCCGTTCGTAAGCGGGGGGACAGACCGGCGTTGGTAGGGCCGCGCGCAGCGGGCGGAGGGGTGGACGGGTGGGGGAGGGGACGGCCCTGCGCACGAGGCTGCCCCGGGCCCCTCGTCCTGCCCCCGCCGCCGACTGCACGGCGCACCGGTCGCCGCGGCCCG
>OZ038384.1:85329888-85362601 GCA_964036045.1 Eutreptiella sp. 'Long Island Sound 2002'
GCGACGCGCCACACCTCCGAGCCCCGCCCCTGCCTCTCGCAGACCTGCGCGTGCCCCGGCCTCGAGGGCCTGCACTCGAAGGGGGTGTCGTAACCCCCCCCTCCTCCCCCCCCCCGTGTGTGACATTCCGTCTGGTTGTTGCTCCTTTACGGGGCCCTGGACGGTCACCCGTTCTTCCCTTCGCATGTTGCGTCGGGTCGCTGCTTTCTGTCGGCCGCTGCGGCCGGTGCTCCTGCTGGTGTCGTTTCCGCGTTCGCGGAGCGCCGTCGTTGGTGTGCCGGGGCTGTGCTGGATGTGGCGGGATGTGCCGTTTGCGTGTCAGCGGCGCCCAGTAGTTGGCCCCCCGTAGAGCAAGGCTTCCAGGTACCCGAATTCGAAGTCCCCGAAGATGTCTTGGGACAAATGGGAAAGATGGAACAATTGGGGGGGGGGGGGATGGGGGGGGGGATGGGGATGGGGATTCATCATAAGATCACGATAGACATTGTATGAACAACCTCTACAGGTGCAGAAAAGTGGCGAAAGGGTGGGGGGGGGGAGGGGGTTACTGGGAGGAAAACGCGAGTAAATTGCGACGAGATACGCATGTTTCCCAATCCCATTTTCCCCGTTTTCCCGGAGGCCGCAGACCTTCCCATTTGTTCCCTTGACACAACTCGGGGCGGGGCTGCGCTCCGGGGGTGGGGGGGGGGGGGGGGGCTGCAGGCAGGGTTCAACAGCGGCTGCAAGAGCGGGTACTGGCGGCTGGAAAGCGGTTGCAGTCGCCCGTGCTGGCGGTTGCAAAGCGGTTGGGGGGCGACGGGGGCGGACAGTCATCCTCCACTAGGCCTCCGGGGTACCCGAGTGTTCGGATACCCACGGATGTTGTCGATTCCCCCCATTTGTCCATCCGGGTGCCGGATATTTGCAGCGGAACAACCGCATTGCGGGTATAACCTAATTAAGGTGGGCTAGGCATAGGCCGGACCTGTGGCCGACTTGCCCTGTTTGCGTGAGATTGGCATACGGGCTGGTACCAGATGGTGCGGCTGATGCCCAGTGGAATGGCTTCTGTGTGATCTGCCAGGGTCGTTTGTGGGAGGGAAGGGACAAGGGGGCTGTTTGGTGAGCGTGGATTACATGTTTTCGTCTGTTGTCAGTCCGCCTCGTTTATCGAGTGTAGTGCCGTGTAATGAGATTAGCCGTGATGAAGGAGAGGCAGCATCGTCCTCCTGAGGAAAAAAAAAGAAACCAGTCAGCCAACCTCCACTCTGTGAATGTGCTTTTGTTTTTTGTGCTTCGGTCCGGGAAGATGAGCCCAAAAACCAATGCCCAGTGGAAGTACCTCAAAACACATTAGAAGGGAAGGGGCCCCAGAGGCGGCCCCAGAAGCGGTTGGACCGGCGGTTGGAGGAGGTTGCCAAATCGGTTGGGGGGCGGTTCCTGTCGGTCACAAATGCCATTGAAGCCGGCAATTGCCGTCAGGCAGACAGTGGCTGGGCGCCCTGGACAACTTGCCCCAGGCAACATTCGAAACCAGGCCGGGGGTGGGGGTGGGCGGAGGAGGGGGGGTGGGAGGGGGGCGAGACCTGCTGTCGACCACGGACATGTCGTCCTGCCCCATCTTCGTGGTGCACGACGGGTGGAAGATGGTGGTGGACACGTTGCCGGCCTCACGCAGGATGTCCTCTGGATGGTACAGACGCAACGGCGCAACGGGTGCGACCCACGCACGCGTCTCTGCCCTGTGGGTTGGGCTGCAACACCAACGCCACCGACCAGGCTAACGTTAGAAGAGAGGAGGGGGGGGGCGGGGGGGGGGGGGGGGGGTCTGGGACCCAAAAGCTTGTGTACCAAAATGGCCCGACCGGATTATCCCGGTCGTAAATTTCGGTTTTTCCGACGATGGTCACTTGAGAGATCACGTAGGACTTGGTATCATTGCTTAACATACAATAGTGATCAATCTCTCGCTTGTTGCTCGATGTCGTATGGACTATCTTTTGGCAGCGATTACAGAGACATTGAAATCGGGTGGTCCAAACAGCGTATCAGAACAAAATGAGGGTGGGGGGGGGGGGGGGGCTCCTCCTCACGTTTGTCGGCCGTTCTAATGTCAGGGTGCCCCGGACAAAAAGGTTGGGGAGGGGGGCTGCTTGAGGAAGACAGGGCTGGGGTTGGGTTGCCATGTTGCCCCGGTGTGCTCGACAGGGGCTCCCCGAATCCCCATTGCAGGGGGTGTCTCTTGGCCCACTGTCGATGGTGGCGGGCTGTGCAGAGTTTTCCTAAAAGGGGGGGGGGGGTCCAAGGGGGGCGGGGGTGGGGGGGAACCCTCCCCCCCTCAGGAGACCCCAAGTTGTTAGAGGCGCCAAACAAATTTTTTAGCCTAAACTGCCTTGCGCCAAAGGCGCCAGAAAAAAATTTTGATTGGCCAATGGCCCGGAGAAAAATTGCCCAATCACTTAGGGGGGAGGGGGGGGGTCAGACCCCCACAACCCGCCCCCCCAAGGAGATGCTGAGTTGTTAAGCAAAACTCTGGGGCTGTGGCTCCAAAGATACGAAGGATGAAGGAGGAAGGATCCACCCGGCAATACTCTTCGCCGCGGAGTTCAAAACCCTCTGCCACGGAGGAGTGCTCTGCAGCTCTACAGGAGCGCAACCCGCGGTGTGCGTCTTGACCAGGGTTTTCCTTAACCACCGGGGGGGGGGGGGGGAACCCACCCACCACAGATGTTTGGCAAACCCACAGACCCACAAATATCCCACCCTCACGGGGGGGGGGGGGGGCATTGGGCACCCACCCACCCACCCATCCACCCAACTGCCATAGGTAAAATGCCTTTCCACGGGCAAAACGCTTGGACCAGCGGCTTTGGCGCTGACCCATAGTCCCCCACAATGGCCTACCCTACGGGGGCAGGGGGGGGGGGGGGTGGAAACCCACCCACCCAGAAATTCTGACAAACCCACCCCCTCATCCCCCGTGGGGTAGGACACACATTCAGAAAACCCCTCGTCTTGACTTCACCGGGCTGGCACAGCATTGACAGCGGCGGCCTGGGAGAGGGGGGGGGGGACAGGGCCTCATCCGGGGGTCGGGCTGCTGGACCGCGATGTCCTTCCCTGCCCAACACCAGACGGACTGTGACCAGATGTCACCGCAGCGCACCCGTCGTGCCTGTGTGTGGGTGTGCGCACGCACACTGGCGGCGGCCGCACAGAGGGGGGGGGGGGGGGGGGCTGGAGTGTGTTAACCGGTTGGCACTTGTTGTGTCGAATGCACTTGTTGCGTGTTGTGGAGGCGTGGGTCAGTGCTGTGTGATCCCCGGGGGGGGGGGGGGCAAAGGGGGGGGTGGGGGCAAAAAGGCTGACTAAAATGTGTCGGTTAGTACTTACGTGCGTAAGTTTTTAGGGAGAGATCCACAGACGGTGGGGGAACATGGCGTTGGTAAGTGAGAGTGGGACGGCGGACCCTCTGCTCACTGTTGCTGCGTCTGCCCCTTGGCGTGCCTCCCGCGCCGGCGTGCCTCCCGCGCCGGCGTGCCTCCCGCGCCGGAGTGCCTCCCGCGCCGGCGCCGGCGCAAAGTGGTTTCCCGATACAGTGAAGTTTGGAGGGTGCCCACCACCGCCGATGTGACAGGGGACTAGGGGGCTCTGGATCAGCAAAGTGCGCGGCATTTTCGGGCTGTTTGTGCCGTATTTGGGGAACAGCATGGGCAGCTTGGCACTGTGGCCTGTGTGCGGGGGCTGTCTGGTCCTTGATGCGGGAGGGGCTGCAGCCACTTGGGGGAGGGGGCGATGGAACACGGTCTCTGCCCCGCTGGCGCCTACCGGCCTGCCAACACCAGGGGGGTGGGCATTAGAGGGGGGGGGGTCTGAAAGGGGGGGGGGGGTTGGCTGGGACCCCCCCCCTTCCTCCCGGGGTCCCCCTATGGTCCCCGCCGAAGGCCGGCCAAAATTTTTGAAGCTTAAATCCTCTTGGCACTGAAGGCACTGAAGCAAAAGTTTGGCTGTCAGCCTCAAACATTGGAAGGGGAGGAGGGGGGGGGGGGGGGTTAGCCCTCCTCCTCCTACGGTGTACGACCGTTCTAATACATCACTGGGGGGGGGGGGGTTCACCCAGACCTCCACGGGGCTATACTTGGTGGCACCACCTGCCGAGGCCGGTGTCGACAGGTGTCACGAAATTGTTTGGCACGTGCCGGCGGGTGTCTCAAGACGTCGCGGCAGGTGTGATTCGCAAGTAAACCCCCCCCCTTTCATTATCATGCGCGTGATAATATTTCGGTGCGTGATAATAGGGTTTGCATGATATTATTTTGACCGCCGCCCAGGGATGCGCAAAAAATTTGTGCAACTGTGACCCCTTGCTCTGGGGGGGGGGGGGATTGAGGTCCTTTGCTATCACGCTCACCCTCACCCCCCTTTACTTTCTCCCCCTTCGCAGGTATGCTGCTGCGTGTGCCGCCTGTGGCTTCCGGCTTCGCACAGATTTCGATGGAACTGTCCGCTCCTAAACCCAAGCCCAAGCCCAACCCTAAACCAGTTTCAAGGCAGTTGTCAATGTCTGCATTTCTCTCCAAATTACTGGACCAAGTAGCAATGGTGTTGCAAGAAATCCTGGTTTCCGCCTTTTGTGTTGCTACCTCTAACGTCAAGAATTGCATGCGTGATATTATTTTGGAGGTATAAAACATTATCATGCATGCGTGATATTATTTCGGTGCGTGATAATGATTGGGGGGGGGGGGGTTTACTCCCCCCCCCTCCCCCGCCTGTGGCCCTGCAGCCCGATGTTCCAGTCATCTCCCATGCCCCACATTCACCATCACGCTCCCAGGGCCCCACGCAGGCTCCACCGCCGCCCCGCAGCCCACACGGCGGTGCAGCAGCGCACGGCAATACCGTCCGTGCTGATGTGGGCCCCGGGCATGTACTCCTGGGGCTTGTAGGGTGCCAGCGCCTCCTGGGCCACGATGTTGCGTGTGAGCCTGGGACACAGCGTGGCAGTCAACGCAGAGCATGTTCTGCAGGGGGGGGCCAGGAGTGTCGTGTGCAGAAAACAATCGCTGATGGCGGTGCAGCAAGCCTGACCCATTGTGCCCCTCTCCCCCTTTGGCGCAAGCGCGGGCGTGTCTGAGCACGACGGCCCCATGCGACCGCCATCTTTGGGACCGGCGATTTTCCGAGCCAATGATGTGAGCCGGTTGTGTGTTGGGGGGGGGAGGGGGGGGCACAAGGCCTTGGTGGTTGGGTCTGTTCGCCTGTGGCGGCGCCTATTGGCCCCTCGCCCTTGAACCCTCTGCTATGACTAAGGGGGGGGGGGGGGGAACCCTCGCAGCATCCCCCATTGTAAAGTTTTTTCCCACGATGGCCACTGTTGTCGGGGGGGGGGGGGGCACAAGGCCTTGGTGGTTGGGTCTGTTCGCCTGTGGCGGCGCCTATTGGCCCCTCGCCCTTGAACCTTCTGCTATGACTAGGGGGGGGGGGGAACCCTCGCAGCATCCCCCATTGTAAAGTTTTTTCCCACGATGGCCACTGTTGTCGGGGGGGGGGGGGGGCACAAGGCCTTGGTGGTTGGCTCTGTTAGCCTGTGGTGTTAGCCTATTGGCCTCTCGCCCTTGAACCTTCTGCTATGCCAAGCAGGCCTCCGCTCTGCCGCGGGCATCCGCACTGCCGCGGCATCCCCCTGCCTGGGGGGGGGGGGTCCAGAATGCAACTTCTGCCCATGGCGTCCTCCCCTGACGGCCTGATCAGTGCCTGGCATGCAGTCATCACGAAGACCCCAACCCACAACATGAATGCCACACAAGGCCATGGGTGCTAGTTCACTAATGCATGGCTTGCCGGCCTTGGGGGGGGGGGGGGGGCACAGGGAACAAGGGGCTGGTGCGCGCGCCGGACACTTGAGTGATGTCTCGTCTCAGGCGAGGGCAAGAGACTGGGCCAAGTAATTGTTGTTGTGGTAAGGGCAAGGAATCTCTCTTGCCGTATGTTGTGTAATTGTTGAAAAAAAAACACAGAAATCCCGGAAACAAAAGGTATTGCGAGTAGCCTAACCTGTGTGCCCCCCACCCCCCCGCCGGGAGCTAATCAAGGGAGACGTGGCAGACACCAAAGGCATGTACGACCGCAAACGGCGTATGGTGCAGACAGTGAGTGTGTGATGGGGACCGCGTCTGGTTGATGGAGGGCCATGCTCAGCGAGGCCTCCGCCAAATGGTCACTCAAATCAAAAAAAATTTGTCCGTCCCACTCAAAACATTGAGCAGGACATCGGGGGTCAGAGGACTCGATGGTTGCCGCTGCTCTGCAGATTGACAGACCACGTCGCCATTTGGTCAGCAGCGCCGCGTTCCGTGCAACTCCGAACCGCCCCCCTCCCGCCCCTTGTTGCGCAGCACTTCAGTGGCATGCTTTTGGGCGGCCCATCAATAGGGCCCAGGGGTTGGAGGGGATTGTAGGTGGGGGGGTTCCTATCATTCCGAAACGACATGCGGACAGGGAGTGAGTTCCCGGTACTGATCAAGGCCCTGGGCGTTTTGAGGGGATGGGCCCCCCACCCCGGCCCTAAGCCCTCTCGGATGTCCGCACGCAAAACGTTTGACCCCGTGTTGCAGCCCGTCAAAACGCAGTATTTCGGAGAGAACACCCGGCACACCCTCTCAGAAGAGGGGGCCACATATCGCAAACTACTGGTTCAGCCGCTGGTGTTGCCTGCCTCCCGGACGCACTGCGCGCGCGCGTTTGTCGTCGCCCGACGCGCGCGCACCCACGCCCCGTGAGAACCCGACTCAATCGCACTGCCCTACGCCCAAAAAAGGAGAAGGAGCCGCACACTTCACGGCATCGATGGCGACTTGCTTGTCCTCCTCGTGCGACAGCATGTTCAAGCGGATCGACGGGAAGGTGCGTGGATCGTTGTTCTTGATGGTCACGCTGCCTCTGCGAAAAGGGGCCCAGCCGCGTTGCAGTTGCGTCTGTCACTCGGTGACCAGACCCATCCGGAAGAGGGGGGGGGGGGTTGGCACAAGGCCGTGGTGGTTGGCTCTGGTAGCCTGTGGCAGCGCCTATTGGCCTCTCGCCCTTGAACCTTCTGCTATGCCAAGCAGGCCTCCGCTCTGCCGCGGGCATCCGCAGTGCCGCGGCATCCCCCTGCCTGGGGGGGGGGGGGGTGGGTCCAGAATGCAACTTCTGCCCATGGCGTCCTCCCCTGACGGCCTGATCAGTGCCCGGTATGCGGTCATCACGAAGACCCCAGGCTGGGGGGTGCTCACCACAACCAGCAACGTGAATGTCACACAAGGCCATGGGTGCTAGCTCACCAATGTGTGACTTGCTGGTAGTGCGCTGCAGTAATATCTTCTGCGCTCTGCGCCATTCATGGCGAGCGCGTTGTAGAAATATCTTTGCTCAGAGTATTCGCACTCTGTCCACGGCGGAGTATCTTCCTTGCTGGCGGTAGTGAGCAGCCCCGCCCACCAACACGCCCCACAAGAGTGCAGGGGGGGGGGGGGGACGCCTCCGCACCGGCGTGGACCCTTGTCCTTCCCGCCAGACGCTGCCCCATGCGCGGCGGCTGTTGGCGTTGGGCCGGCAAACGACACGTCAGCCCGACACAAACTCGACGCACGGGGCCCCAAGCCCCGACCTGACAGACCTGACCAAGATGGCCCGTTTGGGCTCAGTGTGCCGCCCGCATCCGATCGATTGCGGTGCCGTGGAGAACACGGGGAGTTGGTTGCGTCTGGTTCTGGACCCCCACACTCACGGGCGTAGGCAGGGGACTTCCGGGGGCGGGGGGGGGGGGGGCTAGAGCTAAGCACAGGGGTAAGTGGACGCTTTGGTAGACGGTCGCTGTTTGACACGGCCACCCACCAGAGCTCCCGGATGGCACCCACTCAAAGGCACATCACTTCAAAAGGGAGTGGGAGGGAGGGACGGTGGAAAGTGGTGACGTGCGCAACAAAACGCGCTGTCGAAACGTATAACGGGGGGGGGGGGGCAGTTTTAAGGGGTTGGGGCCACTTTTGATCCCCCATCGCATTCTGAGCATTTTGGATGTACACAACTCGGGGCTGAAAACCCGCGTTCCCCGTTCACCGCAACTGAAAACAGGATAGGGAATTCCGGCTCATGACCTCTGCTATCGTGGGGCCACGCCCAGTGTGAGCTTGGAGTGTGGTGACACACGCCCCATGAAAAAAGCCGCTCATCCCCATAGACGTAGGTGAAGGGGGTCTGGAAAGGGGGGGGGGGGGGTAATCCGCCCCTACACATGCATCTGCCCATGATTTCCCAGATTGACCTGCATGTTTCACGGTGGAACCCGCGCGCAAAAGGAGCAAGGGAGGCGTGATCAGCTTCTGTGCCACCGTGGGTCAGGTGGCGATCTCACTTGCCGCGGAGTAAGGCCCCTCCGCCAACTAGACTCAACCTCGACACAAGGAATGTCCTTGGCTGTCCTTGGCTACTCAACACAGCACAGCACAGCACAGCGCCACGCCGCAGCACAGCACAGCACATCACAGCACAGCACAGCGCAGCACAGCGCAGCACAGCACAGCACAGCACAGCACAGCACAGCACAGCACAGCACAGCACAGCACAGCGCCACGCCGCAGCACAGCACAGCACAGCACAGCACAGCACAGCACAGCACAGCACAGCGCCACGCCGCAGCACGGCACAGCACAGCACAGCACAGCACAGCACAGCACAGCACAGCACAGCACAGCACAGCACAGCACAGCACAGCACAGCACAGCAAAGCACAGCACAGCAAAGCACAGCACAGCACAGCACAGCACAGCGCAGCACAGCACAGCACAGCACAGCACAGCACAGCACAGCCCAGCACAGCACAGCACAGCACAGCGCAGCACAGCGCAGCGCAGCACAGCGCAGCGCAGCACAGCACAGCGCAGCACAGCACAGCACAGCACAGCACAGCACAGCACAGCACAGCACAGCACAGCACAGCGCCACGCCGCAGCACAGCACAGCACAGCACAGCACAGCACAGCACAGCACAGAAGGGTTCAGCACAGTAGAGAAGACGGTTGATATCTCTGTCTGAAGGCGCATCACGCAACTGTCAGCAGTGCCCCCAAAATCACACAGACCTGCTTTTGGGCCTCAAATTGCAAACAGATGCGGTGAATCCCGAATGTCGATGAAGGTCCGATCCAAACTTGTCCAAACTGCAGGCGCAACAGCAGCGCTCGGAAGGCAGCGTACGCTCGCTTTCAGTGCCATCTGTTCCATTCTCCCCACTACCACGCCCACATCCACTTCCATTCCCATTCCCATTTCACTCTTTCACTCTCACTCTCACTCTCACTCTCACTCTCTAACCACTTCCTCTTCGCACTTCGACCCCCCTCCTTCCCATTCACACTCGCGCCTTCCCACTCATCCTCGCGCACCCCCAGCCATTCGCACTCGCACTGCACACCCTCACCCCCGGGCACCCCAACGACCACCGTTCCTTACCTACCGATTGGTCTGCACTGCAGCCTACGGGGCAACCTCATCAGGGCATCCATGCGTTTGCGTGCGGAGACCAAAACAAAGGGAAAAAAAAAAAAGCTGCGGGTCGGCGGGCAGACGTACTATCCCCTCCCCAAGAATTGAATGCCTGGGGACTGAGATGTGGCGCACTGTTCTGCCCGATGCCACTGCACCAAAGACATGCAGCCGAGGCTGCGATGACAGCACAGCCCCGCCGGCGGAGATCCGCGGTGCTGGAGGCGATGGCATAAGCGATGGAGAAGGGGCGGGACCTGAGGGGCTGCACGTGATACTCCAGATTGGGGGTCTTGTACTCCGGACTGCTCCTCGCAAAGGCTCCCAATTGACTTGGGGCGGCGGCAAGGGGCCCAGTCTGCCAAATGGCATATTCCAGACCCATCCAGACCTTTGCCAAAGGATTGTGCACCTGCAAATGCCATCAGTAGAGGGCGATCCTGGGGGGCCAAGGGGCAAAGAGTTGCGTGCGAATGTTTTTGAGGGGGAGGGTGGCGGTGATGTCAGTGTGCATGCGCTCCCTCTGTGATGTCAGCGTGCGCGCGCTCCCTCTGTGATGTCCGTGTGCATGCGCTCCCTCTGTGATGTCAGTGTGCATGCGCTCCCTCTGTGATGTCAGTGTGCATGCGCTCCCTCTGTGATGTCAGTGTGCATGCGCTCCCTCTGTGATGTCAGCGTGTGCGCGCTCCCTCTGTGATGTCCGTGTGCACGCGCTCCCCTCCGTTAGGGAGCTGCCCATGCACACCGACTGACGGTGAACCCAAACGGTCAACAACGAAAAGCAACGGCCCCCTTCAGACTGCTGTGGTTGCGCACTCAGGGGGAGTATCCGCACCGCGCGCGCACCGCGTCAGGTATTTGAACAAATTCTCCAGGAGATGGTCTACGGGCAGAGGAGTTGTAGATGGTACCTGCTGGGCTCTGAGGCGTTACCATTCCCCCTGATTGGCACTGAATTAAATGTGTCTACGGAACAACCCCAGTACCCGCACCGCGCATGCACCGCGCGCACACCGCGCGCGCACCGCGTCTGATACTCCCCCTCAATGCAGTTTGATGTCGAGGACCCTCAACACTGTGGATGGCTAGTGCAACACCGACGCCGCGGCATCCATGCACATGTTGCAAGCAGTGCTGGCCGCCTGCCTGGACTGGAGCATACACGCGGCACACCTTCTCATTGAGGGTTGGAATGCCTTCTACCTTCCAGCAAGGCCGGATCTGCAGGTGATCCTGCAAGTTTGCCCCAACCCCTGCGACAAAGCGTACATGCGGAGGTCTTTATGGATGCAACAGACTTCACTTGCCTCACACCACAGATCCAAGGCACCCGGCTAATTGTACCCCACAGTACAAGACCAGCAAACCACTGCCAACACTTCATGCCAGCTACCCTCAATCCGAGGGCAGGCCTTTGCCGGATGTCGCACATACAACCGGGGAAAGCACAATGGGGAAAGAGGCAGATCAGGGAGTAGAAGGCACAGGTCTAAACTTTAGGGCCACTGGTTGAAAGCGTGTTTCGGTACGGTGCCATTGCGGTGTGCTATCATGGATGGTTTGATTTTCGTGCCACTGGTGTGGTTCAAAAATTCCTCCCATTTGCCAACTCCCTTTAACCGCGACGGGGTGCTGTCACTATTCCGCCATCCATTTTTTTTTTGGATAATATGTATGATTTGCAATTATAGTATGAGACAAAGGGCAATGTAGAGACCGGAATCGCCAGACAAATGGTCGGAGAAAATATGTAAGCGTCCCTGTCGCTCATCCGCGATCCCTGTGTGGCTCTGTCCGCTTGGCAAGGCCGGGGGGTGGGTAGCTGTGGAAATGGGGACATTGCAGTTGCAGGCCATTGGCTGGATGTCCACCATCGCAGCCAGGGAGAGAGAGAGAGAGAGAGAGAGAGAGAGAGAGAGAGAGAGAGAGAAGCAAAACAGTTCGCTCGTAAAGCGCAGACTGAGGTATCTCTGACGATCCTGAGAAACTGTTGTGAATCCCAATAATGTTGTGAACCCCAATAATGTTGTGAACCCTAGTCATGTTGTGAACCGTAGTCACAGAGCCCCCGTACGACATTCCGTCTGCTGCTTGAATTGCGGGGCCTAAACGGGCAATCGTTGCATCGGCAGGGCGGCGTCGGTCCCGTCGCGCGTGCCGCTCTTATTTCCAGTGTTTCTTGGTTCGGTGTACGGGTCTCTGTCGGGCGCCTGGTCGCTCAGCTGCCCTTACGCTTGGATTTCGGATGGGGCTTCCCGGTGTCCGCTGTGGGTGGCCTGAACTCTGCATCCCCAAGGCCACCCCCAAAAGCTGCGTGGTGCATCCCTCGTGTCAGCGTTGCCCGGGTGCCTGGGCACCAGGCATCGAGTGCCGTGTCGGTTGCGTGAACCGGCTATCATTGGTCCGGATCATTCGTGGGGGGTGCGGGATCACATGGAATGTGCCAGGACGTGCTGCCACAGCTGTCCACCATGCCGATGCAGCACAGCCGTCCGCACTGCGGGGGGGCTGCGGCAGTCGACTGCCGGACTGTGGGAGGAATCTGTCGCGTACTGCGGCGGGATGGAGGGGATCGGTTTCGTTTCCCGACCGGGGGTCCCAAAGGAAACACCCCCCCCCACAGGGATGTATTAGAAGGGGGGGGAGGGGGGGTCTGAAGGGGGGAGGGGGGTTTGGCTGGGACCCCCCTCCTCCCAGGGTCCCCCGATGGTCCCTGCCGAAGGCGGGCCGAAAATCCTATTGCCTTCGGCAGTGCACCTCGAAGAGAGGCTGACAGTCAGCCAATCAGTCAGTTAGCCAGGCCAGCAGTCAGTCAGACAGAAACACACAGTTTGGGTTTTTTGTCAGTGGCAGACCTGGATCCAAGCAGTGGGGAGGACCACTGTTTCCGGGGTAAGCAGTGGCCGAACGGTAATACAGCCAACCGCAGAGTTTTTGGTCGGCGGTTCAAACCCCGGTCGGGCGAAGATGGCGGCGGCGCGGCTGACGACAGTCCACCGACTAGGACTCGAACCGCTGACCGAAAAGTTTACAGCCGGCTGCGGTACCATTCGACCGGGGTTTGATGCAACGGGATTGTGCTTCTGAGCGAAAACTTTTGACCCCTCCCCCCATCCCCCCACCCTCAAAAAAGTGATATCCAGTTTTAGGGGATAGAGGCCTCAGAATCAAAAAATCCATTGGGGGGTTGTCTTGTAATGATCTTACAAGGGGTTGGACATCAAATATCATGCCTTGGGGTATGCTACGCGAATGACCCCAAAAAAGCGGGGGGTATACGACGCCCGCCTGCGCTTGATCTAACAACCTCTTTTTGAGGTGATTTTTAAGCTTGAATCCTCTCAGCACCGAAGGCGCCGAAGCAAAACATTGGAAGGGGGGGGGGGTCCAGGGGTGGGGGGTACCCCCCTCCTCCTACGGTGTACGGCCATTCTAATACATCCCTGCCCCCCACCCCCCTCACATGCTGCCTGCCACACAGTCCAGGCATCCTCGTCCACAGGGCTCCTCCCCTCATCCTACCCCCAGACCGCACCCCACACAGACCCCCTTCCCCATAGACTCCGTACCAGGGCTGTCCTTACGAGGAAAAAAAAAAGGGTTCGCAACGCCAACAGAAACGAACCTTTACGGGGCCGCTCTCTGCTTCATGGTGAGGGCAAGACACAAAACCACAGAAGCATTATTGAACAATGGTCGGTGGTTGGCGGCAGTTGGCGGTTGGTGGCGGTTGGCGGTTGGCGGTTGGTGGTGAGCAGCGGTTGGCGGTTGGCGGTTGGTGGTCACAAGGGGCTGTCCTTAACAAAAAAAAATAATTCTTCAGGACAGCCCTGGCCCATCCCCCACAGGACTCCGCCCCCCAGACGGCATGCCCCAAACGCTTCCTGCCCCAAAACACTCCCTCTCCTACTGGGGCCCTCCCACGCAGAGCGTCTCCCCCTCAACGCTCCCTCTCCCACCAAGCCAATCAGCACCAGGCATCCGCGGCTGCAATGCTCCCCGCCGGTCCAGAGACAAAGTCAAGGGCAACGGAGGAGGTCCATCCCCCCTCACAGGCCCCCCTGGGCTCCCGAAAAAATTACTTGGGGTTTGGGGGGGGGGGCTTGCAGACCCTTTTCCACCCCCCGTGTGAGACATTCCGTCGGGTTGTTGCTCCTTTACGGGGCCCTGGACGGTCACCCGTTCTTCCCTTCGCATGTTGCGTCGGGTCGCTGCGTTCTGTCGGCTACTGCGGCCGGTGCTCCTGCTGGTGTCGTTTCCGCGTTCGCGGTGCCCCGTCGTTGGTGTGTCAGGGCTGTGCTGGATGTGGCAGGATGTGCCCTTTGTGCGTCAGCGGCGCCCAGTAGTTGGGGTGTTGGGGGTTGTGCTGGTTGTGGCGGGGGTCGTTTGACTGTTTTTGCTGTCCACACACCTCCGTCCTCAGGCCATCCACAACCTGCCTCGCTGTGTTTCTGTGTGTGTGAGCCCCAGGCGCCCTGCTCCTGGAGGGGGATCCAGGGGGGGAGCCCTCTCCCCCCCTGGAGGGGCCAAGGGCCGGCTCTCTTTGTTTCCATGTGTTTCCCGCATATTTCAAATCATTGCTTTCTCATATCACGCAGCGAAACTGCCGTGCCACTTGTTGGAGCCATTAGGCAATTGCCGCGGGCTCCTCGCCACACTCAAAATGCAGGCCCAGACTTCCACACCCCCAGTCACAGTGCCCCTCTGCCACGCAGGAGGAGAACAGACCGCAGCACTTTGAAATCGTTGGAGGCAAGAGTTTAGGCATTCGCATCGAGGAAATAGGCTTGTGGCCCTTGGTGCGCCTTTCCACACACACACACACACACACACACCCGAAGTAAATTTTTCGCCAGCCCAGCCCCCAAAGACTGCATTCCCCCACAGGCTCCCCTAGCCCCGCCCCAACAGCCCGGCCCCACAGGCCCCCCCTACAGACGCATCACCCGGTGCACCGCACCGTTCCCTTGCGGTGCGCACAGGGGGCCACACCCGGCATTTCATACTTCAATGCCACTCCCGCATCCTCCAGCACTTTGCGGGGTCCAATCCCTGCGATCCAGAGCACGGAGTTGACCTCAGAGCAGGCGACGGAGAGCAGACAACCCCAAAGGCAGACAAAGGTAGGCCACCCTGGGGTGTACCTTGTGGCTTGTATTACCGGAGGAGGACGGGGGGGGGGGGGGATATTCCGTGTCGAGGAAAATCCGAATCTGCAAATTCTGAAGCGACAAAACCCGCGCCATTTCTTAAAAATAGGCGAACAAATTTCGCAGCAGTTGCTCATGGGAAACAGCGGACGGTTGCTGGTATTTCCAGGTGGACTCTGGATGGAGGCGGCTTCCATGGGAAACTGGTTATCATTGACCAAATCCTTTTGCCGTGGTACAAGTGAGCAACGGCACAGCCCAACGTATCCCCGCGCAAGTTCCTACAAACGCCGAACACATTGCGCACAGCAATGCCGCACAGAGTCCGTGGCACAGTGAACTCCACCCTGTCTCACCCCCGCCGCCCGGGGTATCTTATTCGCCGTCCTGTTTCTGATGTCAGTTTGGGTGTGAAGATCTTGCAGATCAGTTTGCCCCCGTCCCTGGGGCATCCAGCCTGCAGATCAGCCGGGCCACGGCCCTGGGGCATTCGACTTGCAGACCAGCCGCAGGGGCTGGCACTGCCTTTGACTTTGAGCCCTTCTGATCAAGGGGTTGCCCCCCCCGTTTGGAGTCGTGTAGTGTGCTAGTCACAAGAGCAAGCACACGTCAGCACAAAAAAATCCTCATCAGTGGTACCATAGGCGCCTTTCGGTCTGGAAGGAGAGTTGCAAGCGTGGCAATACTCAGTCCAGGTACTGTAATGAAGTCCAGCGGCGCCCCCCCCCCCCCCTGCCCCAAGGAATGCGGCCCATCACGGCTGCACGTCATTACAGCCGTAGCCCGTGCAAAGCAAAGGGCCATTGGCCCCGAAAGAGCGCACTTCTTACCAAGACTTTGCGAGTCTGGGGAACGCGCACCGCGAAGCGAGAGCAGCACCCCCACCCCGACACGGAGGTGCCCCCTGCGGTCGCGTGCACGCAGGGCGCACGCGGGGCAGGCACGCCCTCGAAGGGCCCCCCGTGGAACTACGCAGCGCCGGATACCTGACAACTGCAGGATTTGTACGCTCCCAATGGATCCGGCAGAGAGAAGCACTTCCCCCTCAGCCTCTGCGTATTGGGTCTGTGGTGACAACAGAGCGGGTCCGGAGGTTTGCGCAGGGGAATCCGCCCCAACGGTGCGCAGCCGCCGGGCTGCAGCGCGCCCCGGTGCAGTGCAGGGGGTACCTCGTTGCTGCTGCCTTCCATGAAGTTCACCCCCGTGACCCTCTTTCCATCCACCGCCAAACTCGACACGTGGCTCTGCGCAGGGCGTTGCAAAGGGCGCCGCGGGGGCCTCGCATTCGGGACGTGGGAGGCGACGAAGACACGGGGGGCGTCAGGGACACGCAGGGACAGGGGTCGCTACCAGGCCTTTGCTTAGTGATACTGGGGGGGGGGGGGGGGTGTCAAATTGGCCCCCCGGGATTTTGGCTGACCCACCCACCCACCCACCCACCCACATCAGAAAATTTTTCCTCAGGAAAAAAATGAAATTTATCAAAGGGGCCCGAACTTGGAGGCCGATTTTAGGTACACAAACTTTTTTTTGGCCTCTGACCCACCCACCCCCCCCCCCCCCGGTATAGTA
Source organism: Eutreptiella sp. 'Long Island Sound 2002' (assembly GCA_964036045.1). Taxonomy (NCBI): domain Eukaryota; phylum Euglenozoa; class Euglenophyceae; order Eutreptiales; family Eutreptiaceae; genus Eutreptiella; species Eutreptiella sp. 'Long Island Sound 2002'. Next base: position 85,346,118 of record OZ038384.1, read on the forward strand.
TCAACCAGCCACTAAGCAAAGGCCTGGTCGCTACGCAGCAATGAACGCCGTGCGAGGCCCCTGGCACCCCCACGTAACACTCCCTGCGTCCAGGGCACTTTGTTTGTTTGTGGGGATGCGGACACCACGAACTGTCGGCTGCATGCGTCCGTGCCGTTGGGATGTCAGTGGGTGGAGCCGTGCGTACGGGGGTGTACTATCTCTCGTTTGCTATGTGTATGGCATCCACAGCCCTGTCCACACACCGCAGCCTTCCGATTCTGATCCCCTTTGCGTATATCAACGCGCACGCGACATGGGTTGCAGAACATCCCCCAGCAAAGCCGCAAATCGAGTGAGAAGCATCCTCGGAAGGCTCGTGACCGTTGAGTTGCGGTCATGTGCTTTCAGGGTCTCAGATACCGTTGGGGTGGGCGGGCTTTCACGTGGAGGGGCGGGGGTCGGTGTAGCCCCCCGCAAGGGCTCAATTGACGGCCCCCCCCAAAGCCCTTCCAGACCCCCAGGGCCCCGGAGGTGACCCGGACCCAAAATTCGGCAAAAAATGAAAATGGGACTTTTGGAATCAGCGGGTTCAGAAAAGTCATCATTTGCCATGTATTTGGTGCAAAAAACATTTTGACCATTTTCAATGCTCCAGAAACTTTTCGGCGCCTTCGGCGCGAGAGTTCATGAAAACTGATTCATGGTGCCTGTCAATTGAACCCTTTTCCCAGACCCCCCTTCCCCCCCGCAGTTTGGAGGGGCTCTATTGACCCCCCCCCCCTTCCCCGGTTTAAAACCCGACGTCCCTTGTATTTGTAGAGCCTTCCACAACTTGGCTCTTGCATTGCACCATCGTGAGGGCAGATGGTGCAGGTTGTGGTGTGTACCTGCTCTCCCTGTCAACGGAACTGCTCCGCAGAGCTGCACATGTGGGGGGCAGGACGCCAGAGCGATGCCGTGGCCGTGAGCCACAAATGACACTGCGACACAAACGCCGCTGCAGTCTGAGCCACAGGGACTCATACGGGCAAGCTTTTGGGGGGTTTGGGGGCACCGGACCATTGACCCCCTTTGGAAGCGGTTGGACAGGCGGTTGGAGGCGGTTGCCAAAGCGGTTGGGGGCGGTTACTGTCGGTTACAAATGCCATTGAAGCTGGCACTTGCCGTCAGGGAGACGTAGCTGGGCGCAGGCCGGGCGCCCCGGAGGGGGCTACCTTGCCCCCTTCCAATGCATCCCTGGGAAGTGGTACTTTTAATTTTCTGGGGCGCACTGCACGCAGGGCAGGGACGCCGATACCTTCGTGACAACGTCCAGATTGGGGCGGCTCATTGCGGGTCGGAGGAACGCACTCGCGCTGCTGACGCGGAAGCCGTCCCTCTGGTTCACTTCAAAGGGCCCAATGCCGAAATTGCAGCCTGTTTGCGGACGGGCGGTGCGAGGCCGGGCCGTGGCACGCCAACGGAAGGGGGCGCCCGAAGGGACCGTGCGGATCTCCCCATTACCACCGCCAGGGGCCGCGTCCTCCCTGGCGGCCCCCGCGAGCCCGGCGGCCCGCCGCCCTCCGGATCGTACGGGGACCGCGCACGGCCATGCCCCGTGCACCCTCTTTCCTTGGCTTCTGGCAACGGACCCTCCCGCCGCCGTGCCCAGGGCTGTGCTTAAAGGAGGTGTTGGAGGGTGGGGGGGGGGGGGTTCCCAAACGTTTGTGTACCAAAAATGGCCCGATCAGATTTTCCCAACAGTAAATTTCGTGTTTTCCCATGATGGTCACTTTGGTCTGGTGGGGGGGGGGGGGGGTAGTCTTCTGGATAACATGTATCCAAAAGGATTGCAATAGATTGTTCTTTTGGGGGGGGGGGGGGATACATGTGTGGTGTGGCGCAGTGTGGGAAGTTGGCACTGGTACACAAAGATACGCACCAAACATCAACAAAGCTGACAAAACCGGCTGCGGTCGGTACCAACCGTGTTTGCACTGGATCGGCACAATGGCAAGAGACCCTTGTTCCCCGCTGTGACACAAAGCAATGGAAAGCATCGCATTGTAATGTAAAAAGTAATCAATCTGTGAGCACCGGAACCACAACGCACGGGGTACATTGTGGATGCATCCTTCATGTTGTTGGGATGCATTGGTGAGACAACAGAAAACAACAAATACTTGGGAGACAAGGGGATACACGCAGGCGAAAAATTGGGAGACATCTTATCCAGAAGACTGGTCCATGGGGGCAGGGGGGGGGGGTTGGCACAAGGCCTCAGTGTCAGGTTGTTTGCCTTTGGTGACGCCTATTGGCCTCTCGCCACTGCTCATTCTGACACTCTGTGGGCCCGAACGTGTTTTGGTCGTGTCAACGGAGCCCCCGGATGACTTGTCCTGTTTGACTACTCCGGGGGTCGGCCGTCCCGGAGACGGGCTGTTGCCCGTGCCGTTGACCAGGTGCATCCAGATGCCGGCTCCGAGTCCATGCGGGGGTTTGCCGACTCCAGCCCTGACTTGAGCGCCTGGGGTGTGCATCTGCAGGATCATTTTCCTGACAAGGGCTTCTAACAACCACAATCATTCTTTGCCGTTTTTCCTTTCCTTGTTCTTCTGCGCTCTGCGCCGTTTTCGGCGAGCGCGGTCTGCAGGGGGGGGGGGGAACCCTTGCCCCCCAAAAAGCACAGGCCCGCCCGTGACCCTGGGTGGTCACAGGACACACAATCCCCCGCGACTCCGACGCACTACCTGGCACAGTAGATGACACTGCACCGAGAGGTCCCGAGGCGAGCCGCGGGGCCGGGGGGGGGGGGGGGGAGCGAAGTGCAAATGCAGGCACCCACTTTTCGGCTTGAGGCACAGCACTTGGCCTCACCCCATGTTTGGGCGGGGAGGGTGGTTGAGTTGGGGGGGGGGGGGGCTCGGCTCGCGCCCAAGGCGGTGTCCCACGGCCTGCGTGGCCTTACCTCACCGGCATGACTGGGCCCCAACCTTTGGTCGTCTGGTCTCACAGCCGCCCGGACCACCGGACCGCCGACGATCCCCGAACCCCGCCGAGGCACTGGTGAGTGGGATACAGACATGCCACTAGCGTCCAGCAGGGGAACTGGTTCTCAGGAGGAATTGGCCCCGTATCAAAGGCCACTCAGTAATACCCGCCCCCTGCACCACCAGAACTCAGTAGGAACGTGCCGCGTCCAGCGTGTGGCTCAGTAGGACCCTGCTCCATCCAATCATGTCTGAGCCGGCGGACGCTAGTGGCAAGTGTGGTGGGATGCCGCCCTGCCTGTGGGTATGCCATGGGGACCCAAGGGGGGGGGGGGCATGGGTCACACTATTGGGTGGCGCCCGGGTTGTGGGGGGGGGGGGGGGGCTCAGCCACTAACTCCCCGAAACAAACTATGAAGCAAGCTTTCTTCGAGCACCCCCAAATAGGGACCAGCACGCCTTCACCCCAGACCACCCACCCCCCTCTTGGCCCGGGATGCGAACCTGGAGCCACGATTGCACGCGGGCGTTGTCGCCTCTCGACTGACCGCAGTCCCCCAGGGGGGGGGGGGGGGCGGGGCTGCCCGAGACGCAGTCCCACCAAACCACACAGTGCGCCTCCCCCGTGCCGGCACTGAATGCGGCGCCTGCCGCAACCCCCACGGAGGGGGGGGGGGTAGCCCCTGCCTTCTCGGAGTCCCCATGGGGGGGGGGGAGGGGATGCGGTGGAAATGCGCAAAAAATGTGTGAAAACGGGTGAAACTGGGTGAAAAAAAAGGGGTTGGGGGGGCTGGGGGTGGGTAGGGGGGCTGAAGGGGTGCGTCAGAACTGCCCGGCGGTCTCGGCCGGGCCGAAGCGCCGGAGCCTACTCAGCCGAGCCGCAGCGCCGCCGAGGGTAGCGCCGGTTGGGTCCGTTCAGCCCCAGAGGGCGGACCCCAGGTGACGGAGGCGCCCGCCTTCCCGAGCAATGCAGGCACCCCAGGGGGCAGGCTGCACGCTCCACTGAGTAAAAGCCTCGTGCCTCATGCACTCGGCCCTCATGCATATGCCTCCCAGGCAGGCCACGGCTTAGCGGTGCCCGGGCGGGAGGGGGGCGGGGGAGGGGGATGAAATTTATCAAAGGGGCCGAAAATTGGAGGTCAATTTTGGGTACACAAATCTTTTTTGGCCCCTGACCCCCACCCCCCGGTGTAGATGAAGTTCGGCACGTGGCTTGCCCCCAACACGCGGATGCTCGTTGATGCACAGAGCCCTGACACGAGCAGATCTGCACGGGGGCACGCCTCGGTTGAAGTCCGCGGTTCTGGGGATCCCCGCCTGGACGGCGGCCTCTTGGAATTTGTCCAGGATGTCCCAATGCACGCGGGCCTGGCTCACCCGCCACTCGCCTCCTGCAAGTGCGACGCAGGGGCCAATGCCACGACGACCGAGGCAGCCCTGTTTCTGGGAGGCGAGGGCCGGCAAAGGGGACAGCAAAGTGTATGGGGCAGAAACACACAGTCTACTGCATCTCGAACACCTCCCGGGCGTTGCGAAAGGCAATCAGGCCCGGACATACAGTCCGCGGCAGGTGATGCTCCATAACGCTGGTTGGGCACCGCGTACGACGGCTGTGCTGTCCAGTGCTTTGCCTGGTGGACGGCCTGCTTTTGTTTATCAGGGCCATTGGTGGTGGAGGGGGGTGAGACCTAATTAGTTTATTGGATTGAATGGATTGAACAGACAGACAGTGCTGCAAAAATTGCAAACTTGAGGCAATGCACTCCACAGTAAGGCATAAGTGCATCCTTATTCTCTATGCCAGACCTGGTTGAACCTCAGAAACACACTGTCAGCAGACAGAGCAGCAGACATAAATCAGTACATACAGTGCATGTGTCAGGAACAGAAATAGAGAGAGAGAGACAGTAGAGGCATAATGGAAAATTCAGAGATTATGTGAATCAAGCATTCTGGACAACAGGAAAATCATCATTGGTGGTGGAGGGGGGGGGGAATGACGGCTGAGTGAGCATGCCGGTTGGCATTTCCGGGTGTACGCACTGGTCCACCTTTTCGTGAGGGAATCCTCCACTTGTGGCTGGGTGGTTGGGTGGTCCACCCATTGGGTTGGGGGTTGGACGGGTTCCAGGGGGGGGGGGGGGTTGGCACAAGGCCTCGGTATCTGATTGTTTGCCTTTAGCGGCGCCTATTGGCCTCTCGCCACTGCTCATTCTGACCCTCTGTGGGTCCAAACGTGTTTTGGTTGTGTCACCGGAGCCCCTGGATGTCCTGTTTGACTACTCCGGGGGTCGGCTGTCACGGAGACGGGCTGTTGCCTGCGCCGTTGGCCAGGTGCATCCAGATGCACAGAGGGGGGGGGGGGGGGATGTGGTGATGCAGGTTTGTGAGTGAAAGTGGAATGCCTGTCCCACTGTGCCACAAGGGGTTGAGGGTTCCGGAACAGCATTAGGCGCATCAGCAATGCATGTCAGGCACGTTGACCCATGTTGCCGATGGTGTGTGTGCGCCAAGAAAAAGGGGGGCGGGGGCGGACATGGAAGGGGAGGACGGTCTGGGCAAAATCTTCATCTGGTCTCCCAGGAGTCTTTGCACCTGAAATCCGTCACTGCTTAGATCAGACCATCTGATGTGACCGACGGTGTTGCACTGTTCACCGCAGCCCTGGCCGGTGCAAATATGGCCCTTGGCTGAGGCTGGCCCAGTGACCGGAACTGATTTTGGCGACACAGGTGCGCCAGGGGATGAATTAGAAGGGAAGGGGCCTCAGAGGCGGCCCCAGAGGTGGTTAGACTGGCGGTTGGAGGAGGTTGCCAAAGCGGTTGGGGGCGGTTACTGTCAGTTGCAAATGCCATTGAAGCTGGCACTTGCCATCAGGGAGACAGTGGATGGGCGTAGGCTGGGCGCCCTTGAGGGGGAGGGGGGGGGGGGCTTCCAATGCATCCCTGGCGTGCACGTCGCAACGATTAAAAAAAGGTTTTCACCAGCAACAACTTTGGGAGTAGTTGGCTTTGTGAAAACCGTGGGAAAAAGTGGGTTTGAAATTATGGATTAAATGGGGTGCACCCTGCGATGTACCCGCACAGGGCAAATGTGGTCCAGCCAACTTCATACTACAATCAAAGAAAAGCTCTTCTCCGGGATATTAGCAGGTGCACAGAAGTATGTTATGCCATTGGAATGTTTACTTTTCTTTGCCCTGGTTTCAATTTCTTTTCTCAGAGATGCGTTGCAAATGTGGCAAAGACAAGTTCGGCGCAGCAGCAAACCAAAAACACCAGAATTGGCTGTGTCAAACGGGGTAAGCCTACCAAAGGTTCCATCTGCACCTTCGCTTGTCTTAAGTAGAACGCCCCCCTGCCTCCTCGTGTTCAAGGGGGCGGTCCAATTCAAACCTAGGTGCAACCAGTCGCTGAGAGGGCAATAATTTTGGGCGGGTGCGTGTCACATGTGATTTTCGCGTTTCATTCAGTTTTCCCTTCTCTTGACTGCGCAGAACATTTGGATTCTGCATCTCACTTTGAGCTGCAGTGTGCTGGTGTTCCAACGCAAGGAAGCAGATGAAACTGACTTCATCCTTCAAGTGACGGTTGCCGTCCTGCTAAAGTTGTACCCTCGATTTGTTCATGTTCCATTTACTTGGGAGGCTCAACGGGGTAATAATTTCGGCAGACTGCTGAACAGGGCCAGGGGGGTATTAAATTTGGGGGGGTACTAATTTCTTTTGGGGGGAGGGGGGCTTTTACACATTTTCAAGAAACCCTGATCTATCCTGTAGCCGACGGGGCCCCACACAGACACAGTGTGTGGACTGCTGTGCACCCATGTCACAAGAGATGGACCCCTTGTAGCCACATAGTCTCCAACAAGAGAGTCACGGAGGCCAGACTTCAAGACCCGAGGCCTCTGGAAACGGATACTTTCGCTGCGGAAATGGGGTACTGGGGGGGGGGGGGTCCTTGCATTTGAGGCAGATACTGCTTTCATTGAGTGCGAACAACACCTGCATATCCGACAGCCGCAGGCATCGCGCTGCACAACACTCCGCTGCATCCTACGACCACACTTTGACCGCAGCTCTCCCAGCCCCCACCCCCAGACGCAAATTGTCAGGGAGTGCGGGGCCCAGAGGACCCCGGGTGAGTGGCATGCAGCGGCTACACGGATGCGGGACGCCGTTGCAATAAGAGCGCTTGTTACCCCGTGGGCTCCAAGAGGCACGGAGCTGCAGCCCGCCGGAGGCCGGACGCACACGCACACCCGCACGCACACACACAGAGACGCACGTCTGCTGCGACCAAATCAGAAGTGTAAAAGACATCAAGTCAATGCTTTACGGTACAGGGGACGCAGTTAGCAGCTGCTGGTGCCAGACAGACCAGGGTGCAGCACAGCCCTGAGACATACTCTTACACACACACACTGAGCTGTCGGTTAGAAAACCAACAATACACAGCTCAGAACCAGCGATTGGTGCTCTGGGCCCACTGCAACTGAGGTTCACCCAAGTCATCCCTCTCCATCAGCGAACACACACACACACACACACACACCCACACACGATGCAAAACGCTCCCAACGCAAAACCCCTGAAGGCAAACAGGGCACCGGGCAGCTCAGCTTCTTCACGCACACACACACACACACACACACCTGCTCCGTGGTATTCATTGGCTCCGGCCCAGTGGTCCTCAAAGCTCTTGAAAATCGGCAACACGTCATCCCAACCCCAACCCTCGTTCCCCAGATCTGCAAGTGATGGAGATGGAGGGAACATGTACGCCACCTGCAGGACGGATCTGCGGCTACGAAAAGCGTCTCTACTTGCCGGGACCCTGTGCCTCAGAAACCGCCCCAACCTACATACCTCAAAATGATCCCCACGACGCGCTTGAACATAAACAGTTGGGTAGAAAAAATTTTCAAAAAAAATTCCCCCCATCAGCATCGGGTTAAAACAAACAAAATTGGCTCTTTGGGTTTGGGTGCCCATTTTCTCAACCCCCTCACACCATCCTGGGGCTCCCGAGCCCCCGCCCCCCCCCCCCCCTCAGAGCAAATTTCTGGTCGCCCATGGGACGGCACCCACTGAATCGACACGCTATCCTCACCAGGGACCGCTGGGGGGGGGGGGGGGCATGAAGAGCACGTGCAAAGCCATCGGTGGAGCAATTCCATTGTACCAAGAGCCTGCTGACCCACTGTTTTCCGGGGGTTTGCGGCTGCTCAGCGGTGAAAGAACTAGCGCTGGATGGAGGGAGTGCACCCATACCCTTCCCTCCCTCTGTCGCCCCCATGCGGTCCCGTCATCCCCCGCTCGGCGCTCTCTCCCTGCACCTTGACGGGCAGTAGTGGGTGCTGCTGGTGCAACGCCGGGCGGGGGGTTTCCTGAGACACCGAATATCGTGAGGGGGTTTGCAAAGACTCCCGTTTTGTGAAGAGGCTTTGGGGGCCTGTGACGACGCAACCCTCCCTTTTTGTGGCACACGCACGTGTGTGGACATGCAGGGGCCTTCTTCCAGACCCCGAGGGGCATGTCCTTGGGGGCCGGGGCCCGCAAGGGGCCGCCAGAAAGGGCGGACGGGAAGGCACTGGCGGGCGGGGGCGGGCGGGCCGGGGCTGGCGGGCGGGGGCGGGCGGGCGGGGGCTGGCGGGCGTGGGCTGGCGGGCGGGGGCTGGCGGGCGGGGGCTGGCGGGCGGGGGCGGGCGGGCGGGCGGGCGGGGGCTGACGGGCGGGGGCTGGCGGGCGGGGGCGGGCGGGCGGGCGGGGGCGGGCAGGCGGGGGCTGGCGGGCGGGGGCTGGCGGGCCGGGGCTGGCGGGTGGGGGCGGGCGGGCGGCGGCTGGCGGGCGGGGGCGGGCGGGCGGGCGGGGGCGGACGGGCGGGCGGGGGCGGGCGGGGGCGGGCGGGCGGGGGCGGGCGGGCGGGGGCTGGCGGGCGGGGGCGGGCGGGCGGGGGCGGTCAGGGGCTGGCGGGCCGGGGCTGGCGGGCGGGGGCTGGCGGGCGGGAGCTGGCAGGCGGGGGCGGGCGGGCAGGCGGGGGCGGGCAGGCGGGGGCGGGCGGGCGGGGGCTGGCAGGCGGGGGCGGGCGGGCGGGGGCTGGCGGGCCGGGGCTGGCGTGGGCGGGCGGGCGGGCGGGCGGGGGCTGGCGGGCCGGGGCTGGCGTGGGCGGGCGGGCGGGCGGGCGGGGGCTGGCGGGCGGGGGCGGGCGGCGGCGGCGGGCGGGCGGCGGCGGGCGGGCGGGGGCTGGCGGGCGGGGGCTGGCGGGCGGGGGCTGGCGGGCGGGGGCTGGCGGGCGGGGGCTGGCGGGCGGGGGCGGGCGGGGGCGGGCGGGCGGGCGGGGGTTGGCGGGCGGGGGCGGGCGGGCGGCGGCGGGCGGGCGGCGGCGGGCGGGCGGGGACTGGCGGGCGGGGGCTGGCGGGCGGGGGCGGGCGGACGGGGGCTGGCGGGCGGGCGGGGGCTGGCGGGCGGGCGGGGGCGGGCGGGCGGGGGCGGGCGGGCGGGGGCTGGCGGGCGGGCGGGGGCTGGCGGGCGGGCGGGGGCGGGCGGGCGGGGGCGGGCGGGCGGGGGCGGGCGGGCGGGGGCGGGCGGGCGGGGGCTGGCGGGCGGGCGGGGGCTGGCGGGCGGGCGGGGGCTGGCGGGCGGGGGCGGGCAGGCGGGGGCGGGCGGGCGGGGGCTGGCGGGCCGGGGCTGGCGGGCGGGGGCTGGCGGGCGGGGGCTGGCGGGCGGGGGCGGGCGGGCGAGCGGGGGCGGGCGGGCGGGGGCGGGCGGGCGGGGGCGGGCGGGCGGGCGGGGGCTGGCGGGCGGAAGCTGGCGGGCGGGGGCGGGCGGGCGGGCGGGCGGGGGCTGACAGGCGGGGGCTGGCGGGCGGGGGCTGGCGGGCGGGGGCGGGCGGGCGGGCGGGGGCGGGCGGGCGGGGGCTGGCGGGCGGGGGCTGGCGGGCTGGGGCTGGCGGGCGGGGGCGGGCGGGCGGGGGCTGGCGGGCGGGGGCGGGCGGGCGGGGGCGGGCGGGCGGGGGCTGGCGGGCCGGGGCTGGCGGGCGGGGGCGGGCGGGCGGGGGCTGGCGGGCGGGGGCTGGCGGGCGGGCGGGGGCTGGCGGGCGGGGGCGGACGGCGGCGGCGGGCGGGCGGCGGCGGGCGGGCGGGGGCTGGCGGGCGGGGGCTGGCGGGCGGGGGCTGGCGGACGGGGGCTGGCGGGCGGGCGGGGGCTGGCGGGCGGGCGGGGGCGGGCGGGCGGGGGCTGGCGGGCGGGGGCTGGCGGGCGGGCGGGGGCTGGCGGGCGGGCGGGGGCTGGCGGGCGGGGGCGGGCGGGCGGGGGCGGGCGGGCGGGGGTTGGCGGGGCGGGGCTGGCGGGCGGGGGCTGGCGGGCGGGGGATGGCGGGCGGGGGCGGGCGGGCGGGGGCGGGCGGGCGGGGGCTGGCGGGCGGGCGGGGGCTGGCGGGCGGGCGGGGGCTGGCGGGCGGGCGGGGGCTGGCGGGCGGGGGCGGGCTGGCAGGGGCGGGCGGGCGGGGGCTGGCGGGCCGGGGCTGGCGGGCGGGGGCTGGCGGGCGGGGGCTGGAGGGCGGGGGCGGGCGGGCGGGCGGGGGCGGGCGGGCGGGGGCGGGCGGGCGGGGGCTGGCAGGCGGTAGCGGGCGGGCGGGGGCTGGCAGGCGGGGGCTGGCGGGCCGGGGCTGGCGGGCGGGGGCGGGGGGCGGGGGCTGGCGGGCGGGGGCGGGCGGGCGGGCGGGGGCTGGCGGGCCGGGGCTGGCGGGCGGGGGCTGGCGGGCGGGGGCTGGCGGGCGGGGGCGGGCGGGCAGGCGGGGGCTGGCGGGCCGGGGCTGGCGGGCGGGGGCGGGCGGGCGGGGGCTGGCGGGCGGGGGCGGGCGGGCAGGCGGGGGCGGGCGGGCGGGGGCGGGCGGGCAGGCGGGGGCAGGCAGGCGGGGGCGGGCGGGCGGGGGCTGGCGGGCCGGGGCTGGCGGGTGGGGGCGGGCGGGCGGCGGCTGGCGGGCGGGGGCGGGCGGGCGGGCGGGGGCGGACGGGCGGGCGGGGGCGGGCGGGGGCGGGCGGGCGGGGGCGGGCGGGCGGGGGCGGGGGCTGGCGGGCGGGGGCTGGCGGGCGGGGGCGGGCGGGCGGGGGCGGTCGGGGGCTGGCGGGCCGGGGCTGGCGGGCGGGGGCTGGCGGGCGGGGGCTGGCGGGCGGGGGCGGGCGGGCAGGCGGGGGCGGGCAGGCGGGGGCGGGCGGGCGGGGGTTGGCGGGCCGGGGCTGGCGGGATGGGGCGGGCGGGCGGCGGCTGGCGGGCGGGGGCAGGCGGGCGGGCGGGCGGGGGCGGACGGGCGGGGGCTGGCGGGCGGGGGCGGGCGGGCGGGGGCTGGCGGGCGGGCGGCTGGTGAGCGGGCGGGGGCGGGCGGGCCGGGGCTGGCGGGCGGGGGCGGGCGGGCGGCGGCTGGCGGGCGGGGGCGGGCGGGCGGGGGCTGGCGGGCGGGGGCGGGCGGGCGGCGGGTGGCGGGCGGGGGCAGGCGGGCGGGGGCTGGCGGGCGGGGGCTGGCGGGCGGGGGCGGGCGGGCGGTGGCTGGCGGGCGAGGGCTGGCGGGCGGGGGCGGGCGGGCGGGGGCGGGCGGGCGGGGGCGGGCGGGCGGGGGCGGGCGGGCGGGGGCGGGCGGGGGGGGGGCGGGCGGGCGGGGGCGGGCGGGCGGGGGCTGGCAGGCGGGGGCGGGCGGGCGGGGGCTGGCGGGCGGGCGGGGGCTGGCGGGCGGGGGCGGGCGGGCGGGGGCGGTCGGGCGGCGGCTGGCGAGCGGGCGGGGGCGGGCGGGCCGGGGCTGGCGGGCGGGGGCGGGCGGGCGGGGGCGGGCGGGCGGGGGCGGGCGGGCGGGCGGGGGCTGGCGGGCGGGGGCGGGCGGGCGGCGGCTGGCGGGCGGGGGCGGGCGGGCGGGGGCTGGCGGGCGGGGGCGGGCGGGCGAGGGCTGGCGGGCGAGGGCTGGCGGGCGGGGGCGGGCGGGCGGGGGCGGGCGGGCGGGGGCGGGCGGGCGGGGGCGGGCGGGGGCGGGCGGGGGGGGCGGGCGGGCGGGGGCGGGCGGGTGGGGGCTGGCGGGCGGGGGCGGGCGGGCGGGCGGGGGCGGGCGGGCGGGGGCTGGCGGGCGGGGGCGGGCGGGCGGGGGCTCGCGGGCGGGGGCGGGGGCTGGCGGGCGGGGGCTGGCGGGCGGGGGCGGGCGGACAGGGGCGGGCGGGCGAGGGCTGGCGGGCGGGCGGGGGCTGGCGGGCGGGCGGGGGCTGGCGGGCGGGGGCGGGCTGGCAGGGGCGGGCGGGCGGGGGCTGGCGGGCCGGGGCTGGCGGGCGGGGGCTGGCGGGCGGGGGCTGGAGGGCGGGGGCGGGCGGGCGGGCGGGGGCGGGCGGGCGGGGGCGGGCGGGCGGGGGCTGGCAGGCGGTAGCGGGCGGGCGGGGGCTGGCAGGCGGGGGCTGGCGGGCCGGGGCTGGCGGGCGGGGGCGGGGGGCGGGGGCTGGCGGGCGGGGGCGGGCGGGCGGGCGGGGGCTGGCGGGCCGGGGCTGGCGGGCGGGGGCTGGCGGGCGGGGGCTGGCGGGCGGGGGCGGGCGGGCAGGCGGGGGCTGGCGGGCCGGGGCTGGCGGGCGGGGGCGGGCGGGCGGGGGCTGGCGGGCGGGGGCGGGCGGGCAGGCGGGGGCAGGCAGGCGGGGGCGGGCGGGCGGGGGCTGGCGGGCCGGGGCTGGCGGGTGGGGGCGGGCGGGCGGCGGCTGGCGGGCGGGGGCGGGCGGGCGGGCGGGGCGGACGGGCGGGCGGGGGCGGGCGGGGCGGGCGGGCGGGGGCGGGCGGGCGGGGGCGGGGGCTGGCGGGCGGGGGCTGGCGGGCGGGGGCGGGCGGGCGGGGGCGGTCGGGGGCTGGCGGGCCGGGGCTGGCGGGCGGGGGCTGGCGGGCGGGGGCTGGCGGGCGGGGGCGGGCGGGCAGGCGGGGGCGGGCAGGCGGGGGCGGGCGGGCGGGGCTGGCAGGCGGGGGCGGGCGGGCGGGGGGTTGGCGGGCCGGGGCTGGCGGGATGGGGCGGGCGGGCGGCGGCTGGCGGGCGGGGGCAGGCGGGCGGGCGGGCGGGGGCGGACGGGCGGGGGCTGGCGGGCGGGGGCGGGCGGGCGGGGGCTGGCGGGCGGGCGGCTGGTGAGCGGGCGGGGGCGGGCGGGCCGGGGCTGGCGGGCGGGGGCGGTCGGGCGGCGGCTGGCGGGCGGGGGCGGGCGGGCGGGGGCTGGCGGGCGGGGGCGGGCGGGCGGCGGGTGGCGGCCGGGGGCGGGCGGGCGGGGGCTGGCGGGCGGGGGCTGGCGGGCGGGGGCGGGCGGGCGGTGGCTGGCGGGCGAGGGCTGGCGGGCGGGGGCGGGCGGGCGGGGGCGGGCGGGCGGGGGCGGGCGGGCGGGGGCGGGCGGGCGGGGCGGGGCGGGGGGGGGCGGGCGGGCGGGGGCGGGCGGGCGGGGGCTGGCAGGCGGGGGCGGGCGGGCGGGCCGGGGCTGGCGGGCGGGGGCTGGCGGGCGGGGGCGGGCGGGCGGGGGCGGTCGGGCGGCGGCTGGCGAGCGGGCGGGGGCGGGCGGGCCGGGGCTGGCGGGCGGGGGCGGGCGGGCGGGGGCGGGCGGGCGGGGGCGGGCGGGCGGGCGGGGGGCTGGCGGGCGGGGGCGGGCGGGCGGCGGCTGGCGGGCGGGGGCGGGCGGGCGGGGGCTGGCGGGCGGGGGCGGGCGGGCGAGGGCTGGCGGGCGAGGGCTGGCGGGCGGGGCGGGCGGGCGGGGGCGGGCGGGCGGGGGCGGGCGGGCGGGGGCGGGCGGGGGGCGGGCGGGGGGGCGGGCGGGCGGGGGCGGGCGGGCGGGGGCTGGCGGGTGGGGGCGGGCGGGCGGGGCCGGGCGGGCGGGGGCTGGCGGGCGGGGGCGGGCGGGCGGGGGCGGGCGGGCGGGGGCGGGCTGGCGGGGGCTGGCGGGCGGGGGCGGGCGGGCGGGGGCTGGCGGGCGGGGGCGGGCGGGCGGGCGGGGGCGGGCGGGCGGGGGCTGGCGGGCGGGGGCGGGCGGGCGGGGGCGGGCGGGCGGGGGCTGGCGGGCGGGGGCGGGCGGGCAGGCGGGGGCGGGCAGGCGGGGGCGGGCGGGCGGGGGCTGGCAGGCGGGGGCGGGCGGGCGGGGGCTGGCGGGCCGGCGCTGGCGGGTGGGGGCGGGCGGGCGGGCGGGGGCGGACGGGCGAGCAGGGGCGGGCGGGGGCGGGCGGGCGGGGGCTGCGGGCGGGGGCTGGCGGGCGGGGGCGGGCGGGCGGGGGCGGTCGGGGGCTGGCGGGCCGGGGCTGGCGGGCGGGGGCTGGCGGGCGGGGGCTGGCGGGCGGGGGCGGGCGGGCAGGCGGGGGCGGGCAGGCGGGGGCGGGCGGGCGGGGGCTGGCAGGCGGGGGCGGGCGGGCGGGGGCTGGCGGGCCGGGGCTGGCGGGGGCGGGCGGGCGGGCGGCGGGCGGGGCGGGCGGGGGCGGGCGGGGCGGGCGGGCAGGCGGGGGCGGGCGGGCGGGCGGGGGGGCGGGCCGGGGCTGGCGGGCGGGGGCGGGCGGGCGGGGGCGGGCGGGCGGGGGCGGGCGGGCGGGGGCTGGCGGGCGGGGCGGGCGGGCGGGGGCTGGCGGGCGGGGGCTGGCGGGCGGGGGCGAGCGGGCGAGGGCTGGCGGGCGAGGGCTGGCGGGCGGGGGCGGGCGGGCGGGGGCGGGCGGGCGGGGGCGGGCGGGCGGGCGCGGGCGGGGGGGGGCGGGCGGGCGGGGGCGGGCGGGCGGGGGCTGGCGGGCGGGGGATGGCGGGCGGGGGCGGGCGGGCGGGGGCGGGCGGGCGGGGGCGGGCGGGCGGGGGCGGTCGGGCGGCGGCTGGCGAGCGGGCGGGGGCTGGCGGGCGGGGGCGGGCGGCGGGGGCGGTCGGGCGGCGGGCTGGGCGAGCGGGCGGGGGCGGGGCGGGCCGGGGCTGGGGCGGGGGCGGGCGGGCGGGGGCTGGCGGGCGGGGGCGGGCGGGCGGGGGCTGGCGGGCGGGGGCGGGCGGGCGGGGGCTGGCGGGCGGGGGCTGGCGGGCGGGGGCGAGCGGGCGAGGGCTGGCGGGCGAGGGCTGGCGGGCGGGGGCGGGCGGGCGGGGGCGGGCGGGCGGGGGCGGGCGGGCGGGCGCGGGCGGGGGGGGGCGGGCGGGCGGGGGCGGGCGGGCGGGGGCTGGCGGGCGGGGGATGGCGGGCGGGGGCGGGCGGGCGGGGGCGGGCGGGCGGGGGCGGGCGGGCGGGGGCGGTCGGGCGGCGGCTGGCGAGCGGGCGGGGGCGTGCGGGCGGGGGCTGGCGGGCGGGGGCGGGCGGGCGGGGGCTAGCGGGCGGGGGCGGGCGGGCGGGCGGGGGCTGGCGGGCGGGGGCGGGCGGGCGGCGGCTAGCGGGCGGGGGCTGGCGGGCGGGGGCTGGCGGGCGGGGGCTGGCGGGCGGGGGCGGGCGGGCGAGGGCTGGCGGGCGAGGGCTGGCGGGCGGGGGCTGGCGGGCGGGGGCGGGCGGGCGGGGGCGGGCGGGCGGGGGCGGGCGGGGGGGGGCGGGGGGGCGGCGTCTGGCGGGCGGTCGGGGGCTGGCAGGCAGGGGCGGGCGGGCGGGGCCGGGCGGGCGGGGGCTGGCGGGCGGGGGCGGGCGGGCGGGGGCGGGCGGGCGGGGGCGGGCTGGCGGGGGCTGGCGGGCGGGGGCGGGCGGGCGGGGGCGGGGGGGCGGGCGGGGGGCGGGGGGGGCGGGCGGGCGGGGGCGGGCGGGCGGGGGCGGGCGGGCGGGGGCTGGCGGGCGGGGGCGGGCGGGCAGGCGGGGGCGGGCAGGCGGGGCGGGCGGGCGGGGGCTGGCAGGCGGGGGCGGGCGGGCGGGGGCTGGCGGGCCGGGGCTGGCGGGTGGGGGCGGGCGGGCGGGCGGGGGCGGACGGGCGGGCGGGGGCGGGCAGGGGCGGGCGGGCGGGGGCTGGCGGGCGGGGGCTGGCGGGCGGGGGCGGGCGGGCGGGGGCGGTCGGGGGCTGGCGGGCCGGGGCTGGCGGGCGGGGGCTGGCGGGCGGGGGCTGGCGGGCGGGGGCGGGCAGGCGGGGGCGGGCAGGCGGGGGCGGGCAGGCGGGGCGGGCGGGCGGGGGCGGGCAGGCGGGGGCGGGCAGGCGGGGGCGGGCGGGCGGGGGCTGGCAGGCGGGGGCGGGCGGGCGGGGGCTGGCGGGCCGGGGCTGGCGGGGGCGGGCGGGCGGGGGCGGGCGGGCGGGGGCGGGCGGGCGGGGGCTGGCAGGCGGGGGCGGGCGGGCGGGCCGGGGCTGGCGGGCGGGGGCTGGCGGGCGGGGGCGGGCGGGCGGGGGCGGTCGGGCGGCGGCTGGGCGAGCGGGCGGGGGCGGGCGGGCCGGGGCCTGCGGGCGGGGGCGGGCGGGCGGGGGCTGGCGGGCGGGGGCGGGCGGGCGGCGGCTGGCGGGCGGGGGCGGGCGGGCGGGGCTGGCGGGCGGGGGCTGGCGGGCGGGGGCGAGCGGGCGAGGGCTGGCGGGCGAGGGCTGGCGGGCGGGGGCGGGCGGGCGGGGGCGGGCGGGCGGGGGCGGGCGGG